>LPNX010467282.1:885773-1019112 GCA_001517045.1 Pseudotsuga menziesii | reverse complement strand
ACTCTAGACTCCAATCCCAGAATAAATGATCTAAAGTCGATGGGATGAAATCCGCTGGAAGGAGGGCATTAGGGCATCCCCCATCATCCAACATGAGGTACTTAGCAAGGCTGTATAATGTGGAAGGGCTCGATCATAAGGTGCACGAACCAGTAACTGCACCGAGAATGGCCGACATGCAAAGTCAAGATAACTGAGGAATGGCCGAATCAGGTTTCAACTTCCTTTGAACAAGAGCATAACGGTGTATGGTGATTGAATGAAGGCAACATATACTCGATATACAAACTGGGACATCTCTATGACGCAGGAGGCATCAATAGAGGCTCCATAGGGACTGGAAGCATAACCAATCGGTGGAGATCAACTCAGATAAATGAGTACAGATCCTAAAGTCAAACTATAACCCAACCAATGGATGTGATATACAGTGCTCTGTTCAAAGGCGACACAACTCGACAGCTACCAAAGATAATATCTTTTCTTGTCCAGCTTTTTGGTTTTTTGATTTTTTTGGTCTTTTTCAGTTATTTGAAAAGCTTGAAAAAAGAATAAACTAGCTTTATAGTTACAAACTAGGAGGAGACGAGTGTCATGAGGGAAAACAAACTAGTTCCAAGCAGTGGAACATACCTATGCTCAATGCAAGGATACATGTGTAGGATATCGACACTCGGGGGAAAATCCCCTCCCGGTAAAAAGGGAATCAAGCTGTGAAGGATATAAAGAGAGGCTCTGCATGGCTAGACATGATACAAGCTCGGGCTATATGGCTGAAATGCAATGTCAGGGGAGCCAGCATAAAGCTCAATAAGACAGACAAATCTCATGATAATGCATCCACAACTTGATACAAGGGAGTCTGGGGGATCATGGCCAACATAATATCAAGAGGAGTATGAGGCTCTTGCTAAATGTCATGGCAATACTATACAACGGACTCCCACACCCTAAAGGGAGAAACATCAGCATGGGCACCAAATGCAAACAAGGTACTAACTAGGGTACCCATGTAAGGTGAGGCTCTACCACTCATATCATGCCACTTCTAAAGTAGAAAGAAGGTTCCGTGACATAATAAAGTGTGTTTGTACCTAAGGTTAAGATGGAACGGTCATAAGGCAATGCATAAGTGCAAGCGGATGTGAAATCCTAACCTATATGCCAGTTCAGACATAAAACCTGTAATAGGAACGAATGGGTCGAAACCTCGGAGAGAGTGTACAAAAATTGGATCCTACATGACAACCATATTAGTCCAAAACATCCCAAAATAGTCAATATAGAATCCAAACTATAGGATATAGGGAGGAATGATCATGACAATAGCACCCAAAGGAAACAATGCGGTGAATGATGGGACATAAAAAGGAAAGTAAGGTGTAGACCCAATGTTCATGCATACACTACCACCCCAGTGAGAGTGACCACTGGTGTAAAGACCGAGCAAAAAATAAATAAAAATCCTCCACACATGGAGTAGAGGATGGAAGATGACCACTCCCAAATCTATGAGCACGGTAAGGGGTTGTGATGCCCCCAAGTCTGACATCAGGGTCTGCACTAGGACCAAGGACGAGTGATAGGATACCAGGCATACTGAAAATAAAAGGACCCAAACTCAAGAGAGTATAAATATACTCAAGTAACCACGATCCCAAAGGCCAACTAGCGCACAAAGAGCACATTCCTAAGAAAATCTACAGCCAAAATACA
This sequence comes from Pseudotsuga menziesii, assembly GCA_001517045.1. Lineage (NCBI taxonomy): Eukaryota > Viridiplantae > Streptophyta > Pinopsida > Pinales > Pinaceae > Pseudotsuga > Pseudotsuga menziesii. The sequence continues at coordinate 1,017,396 of LPNX010467282.1, read as the reverse complement.
AGAAAACCACGGGGAGGATATGTGACCTCCCAAATGCAGTAGGTATGTCTCACCTGGGAGAGGCTTGAAACTCCCATACACTACAAGCGGAGGTACGTAACCAATTATAGCGGCCCTCAGCTTCAACGCATAAAGCGACTGTGTTGTCCGACCTCTACCTGGCCGGGACACACGCAGAATAACCTCTACAAATACCCCCTCGATATCTTAGGTAAGGTCACTAAGGTCACCTCAATATAATCAAAGCTCAGGTGGACAGTCCAGTCGCAGGCGGGATTGACCGTATGGGCAGGGTAGCAAAGCCCAAAACTCTCGAAAGATCCCCCAGATACGAATACAATCCTGGCAATATCGCTGGTGCTACTCAGTTATGACTAGGGGTCATCCCAATCAATAACCGCTCACACTGCCTCGTGCTTAACTCCCTTTTGAGAGGAGGATCTTGAGAACGATGGTTATACCAAGGATTTCACACACTCCCTAGATAGACACCTAGTTGTTGTCATTTAGTGATCTTGGAGAATTGACTTACAATGAACTATTCCAAGATCCTAAAACCTAAGCTTGTTGGTGCACCCTAGAAAAGAAAAGAGTGTAATTCATTTTAATTTAGCGTTGATTTTAATTGGCTGTAATTACTCAAAGGGAAATGGCCGTGCAACTAATGACATTATGACTCAGCAATGAAATAAATATGCACACCATAACAAACAATGCTAAGTGCAATCTTTGTCAAATGAAAAATAGGGTATGCCACTACATGAGATGCATAAATATATGTTTCTTTCCGAATGCCAATGCAATCCTTCCTATATGAAAGCCTAAACACAACTCTCATCCAAGCAATCCAATGCAAGTACCTCCTCAAATCCATATCTAAGATGCAACTAAGAGTGCAACTACTTTGTATTTTTCAATATAAAAGAATGAAAAATGCAATAAAATTCATCTAAAACTCTCAGTCTCTGTAGCAAGTATAAAAGACAAGCCCAGCAAGACACCAAGAAAAAAAGAGTAATGCACTAATGGTAAAACAAAAAGGAAGAATGACTAAAACTACTTTCAAAGAAAAATCAATGAAAAAGCAGTCTCTGGTCACAAAAGAAGCATCCAATAGACAACATCAGACCCAAGGAAGACCCAACCACACTCACAACCCACCCAACAACTTCCCCCAACATCAAACTCACCAAAAGGGAGGATGTACGCAACTGTATAAAGAACAGCCGCATATGTATTCGACTTTAGGCCCAAAACCTGCATGGGAAGGCACATGTACGCAACGTTTGGCCAAAAAACCGCATGGGAAGGCCCATATACGTGACTTTTGGCCAAAAACCTATGTGGAAAAAAGGATTTTAGTGTAAAATCTACGTGTATACGTGACTTTTGGCCAAAAATCCACGTATGTACATGAATTTTGGCTAAAAACCTGCGTATACAGAGAAGGAAGTGGTAAAAAGTAGGCCAAGGATCAAACCAATAAAGGGGAGTGTCAATGGATGAACATACAATAAAATGCAACCCAGAAACAAGGAGAAACAAAGAGCAAGTCAATAATATCAAGCCCATTGTTGCCCCCAAAGGACAACTACTAGGAACTCCCCAGTGGATTCACCAATTCTGTTACGGAGAGAAATTCCTATGGCTTGGGGTACCACAACAGACAGCTAGAATCCAGAAATCAATCTTTCCCAATATGCAATAGAAATAAAATATCTAACACTAAAGGATCAAACCTCATACCTTATTCCGGACGGTTGAAGTAGATCCCCATTGAGCTTTCCAATCTTCAGCTTGAATTGTTATAGCACGTCCTCAACAACAAGTAAACAATACAAGCATACTATATTTCATGGTGTTAGATCTATTATAGCATATATAATCAATAATGTATAAGCATTTGACATATTCCAATGGATACAATATTCATTCAAATACACATTACTGGACAGGAAAAGATATTTCTATTAATATGAATCAGATATTACAAGTGACAACCTCTGATGGAATGTCTGCAAACTGGAGAAACTAAATCCCCCACTTGGGCCTCCACCACCTCAATCCTCCATCACTTCGATAGCAAGCTTACTAGCAAAAGGAAAGCTTGGGAAGAACACAACAGTGCTCCAAGGGATAAAGGGATGCAGACTCAAGCATAAGTTCTGGCAACAATGGACTATAGTTTCATTACTCTCAATTCTCTCTTATCCTTTCAATGTCTCAATGGGTTCCTTATATAGCTTTTCAAAGGGATATTGAAAGGTCGAATCCATGTGATCTCAAGGCATATGGAAGGCCAGGAGTCATATGAGTCGGATCCAAGTCAAGGAATGCTCCAAAAGGATTTGGATTATGTACACATCCCGATGTACGCAACTATAGAGGGAATATCCGTGTATGTACACGGTTATCTGGGAAAAAGCCACGTAGATCACTTTTCTTATGTTTTTAGGGATGGTCAAGGATACATCAAAAGACAAAAAGTGGTCCATAGGGGCTAATGAGTCTGCAGCGGGATAGGGGAAGGCCATACAATGTGTGATTCACCTAGTGTGGTGAAATCTGCTATAACACTCATTCATAAGCATGAAATGCACCTCACAATAACACACTATCATATATTCTATTCATCAGAAGAGTTGAACCTAGGTTCATGGTTCTCCCGCAACTTGATACTAAAGAATTTGTAGCAATTCCTTGATTTGTTCCTTATGAATCATGTGGGTCATACCCTTAAGGGTCCTCTAGATAGTTCTAAACACTCCCTTGGCCTCAAATACCTTTCATAGTGGATACTTGTAACTCTTATGTCAGTGTCTAGGGTATCGAGTCAGTCAAACTAGGCCTACAAATTTACATCATCATAGTATTTTTTTAGTTAATTTACACACTAAAAAAATTATGCCTCTAAAGATTGAAAATTATATATGACAATGATTTTTTTTTAAACATTGAAAATTAAAAATTATCTTTAGCAATGTCTCCCTATTGTACATCAGAAATAAGTGCCATATTTGGATCATTCTCGAAGTCCAACCCATTTTATGGATATCCGTCTATTCAAATCACTTGTTGAGACCACTAGTCAAAAAATCATCATTGAACACATTCACCATGTGTATTTCTTTGAGTTTATTCATCATATATTCCCATACAATCCTCCTAGTATCTCTTAGATGGATATGTGAGTATTTAGTATATGGGTTCATTGTAGGAACTCTTACAATGAAGAATGATACCAACAAGTATTGTAACTAAAGTTTTTATTCTTTCCCAATTTGAGATAATTTAGTTGATCCTTCATGTTAATAATCATAATTATTGCAAAGTTGAATAATATGGGTCTTAAGCACTCTACTACATAGCAAATTTGGTACTAAGAGGATTGATGTGGGGTAGTGGATCCTACCATCTATGTAATGGTTAGAATGATGATTTTAAGACAAATCCTTACAATATTTATAGTGGGGAATTGGGAGGTTACATTATATCCATTTGTAGTACAATATGCATCATTGCAATCTTGTATGGTGAGGATTTCTCCCCTCCATATGCCTACCTTCAATATTGTCAATAACCTATACTAGGATAAACCCATTAGGAATTAAATATTTTCAAAGTAAATCTTCAATATGGCATCATTTTTCACAAATGCATCATGATCCGACTCCCGATAGCTTACTAGCAGTTGGAGTAATTGTTTATGAGAATTCATGTTTTAACACCTAAATAAATTTAAAAGTATGCAATATAGAAGTCCACACAAGCATTTGGGACCTTTTAATTGAATTTTATTAACTTATTCATGCTCTATTCCCATCCAAATAATCACCATGGTGATGTACCTACAAATTCAAGGAAAAAATTAGAGTTAAATTTCAATTTTTTTTGTTAGTTTACAAGGGCCCTTGCACTTTTTCTTAATGACAAGTGTGTGGACCTATTATTTTTTATTTTTGTTAAGCATGGGGAGATTAGTTTCCTCATTCTCCATGAAAGGAAAAGGAACTAGGGAATAGATGGGGGACTTTACAAGGTTCTCCACTAAGAAAAAAATAACTAAAATAAAAATTGAATGGATGAAAATGCAAGTTTGGGTGAAATAAGAGTACCTAAAACAAATGAAATGGAATATATCATAAATAAAAAGGTAATAGTATTGATTGATTCTGGTAGTACCCATAATTTCATTCACTGTAAAGTAGCCAAAGATTTCAATTGCTTTGTATATTCAACACTATAATTCCAAGTAATGTTTGTAGATAGAGGAACCATCAATTGTTCATGCAAATGCCATAATATCAATCTTAATATGGAGGGATATGTATTGAATAGTCCCATGATTTCTATTTGAATGGGCGGTGTTGATGTTGTATTAGGCGTTCAATGGTTACAATAATTGGGAATGGTGGATTTTAATTTTCAGAAGATTTTCATGAAATTTTCCTAGGAAGGAAAATAATTTATGTTAAATGGTATCACGGGGAAATCAAGCAACGTGATAATCTCTAATGGTATGAAAAGTTTGTTAAAGAAAGGAAAACAAGGTGTAATTACAAAGTTATGCTCACTAGATGTTCAAATATCTAAGGCTCCTATTTCCCCATATTTTCAAAGGGTCCTTATTAATCCTTCCAATGTATTTGAAGATATTCCATTAAGTCTTCCACCTGTTTGATATTTGGAACATGTTATTCACACAATTCCAAGAAGCGTTCCTTCTAGAATTGAACCTTCCATATACTCCTATGGATATAAGAATGAAACAGAGCATATGGTTGAAGCCATGGAAGGAAAATCTAAAGTTCAAGTAGTGGTAGATTGCATACAACACCAACAAGCATTCCTCCAAATCCATAAGATGTCAATCAAACATGATGAACAACATGAATATCAATGTCATCATTAAAGGAGTTTTGAAGAAGGTAAAATTGTATAATAACCTAAACAAATCATCAAAACAAGGACCAAACAACTACAGAATTAGGCTATTACTGAGTACATCATCAAGTGGAAGAAATTACTAGTTACAGATTCGACATGGGAAAACGAGTCCTTCATACAAATGTATCCACAACTACCCAAGAATTGAGAACAACAATTTTCGTAAGGGGATGGGCTTATTAATCCCTAAATGATAGGAAAATTCCCCCCTATAGAGTGGTGCATTACCCTATATTGTGGTGTATTACATATTATTGATGTCATCTTAGATCTATTAGTTTTTATTGTACACCTTTGTCTCCTATATATAGTTAGGAGATATTTTCATTTTAGTCATCACGGTATCTTGTATTGTCTTATGTACTTAGTACATTGTGTAAGGAAGTTCCTCCCTCGAAAAGGATTTCTATTCATCTCTATTCTTCATTATTAAGGATTGAATTACTTTCTTCTAACATATTTCTGCTATCTTTATGCTATTTTTACGCTATTTCTAGGACTTTGTTGCATAACACATAACTAGTAATGGAAATGGAAAGAAGATCAAGGATAATAGTGGAGTATTAAATCCCCCTCATGTCTTTATCCTCCCCTTCATATGTAATCATCCTAGCATTATTTTGAATTTAAACTGAGAGTAATTGCGACCATAAGCGAAGGTGGGAAATCTAAATTTTTTTGTTTATGAAATGTGGTGATTTTAGTAGGAGCTTGGCATGGTGGGGAGTTGTTGGACACAATGGCCACACTGAGAGGGAAGGTGAATCAGTTTGTGAGAAATTTAAACCTTTTTACCTTACTTTAATCAATCAAAGTAGATCAAGCATTAATCACATAATCACATTCTTCAATTGAATCAACCATGAGTCATAAGCATAAAAATCACATCAAAATAGACACAAGAATATATGGAATTTTGATCTTTATTTAGTGTATTGAAAGAAAACAATATTCTTGATTACAATCACCACCAATTGATAAAAAGAGCATCAACTCTCATAGCAGGACCCAGCCTATTTTTCTTAGCTCCAACTAAGAATGGTTTAAGGATTCTAATCCTCAAGTGCAAGATTCTTCTTGCAAGCAATCATATGTCTCTACTGCACAACTAACCTTTTCTATACACATCAATATCTTCTCATCACTTTTCTATTCAACACTTCTCATCAATATCTAGTAAATTTGCTCATCAATATCTGGTCAATCTACTCATCACCGCTGCTCAACATTATTGCTCATCATAGTTGGTCATCACTACTACTCATCACTTTTGTTCAAGTATCTCTGCACATCAACTTTGATCATCACTGCTGGTCATTCTTTTCTTCTCATTAATATTTATGCTCAATATGGCCAATCTTCTCATGTACACATCATTGTACACCTCATCATACACAATTACTGAACAAGTAATTCTGGTCTCCTTTCATTGAACATAAGGCATGCATCATTATCATAGGTATGCATAATTATCATAGGGTATGCATCCTGATTATCAAATATAAATAATCATAATCTCAATGTGCACTGTTTATGCATTATCATCATCAAGTATACATCATAGTGCATAGGAGAGCATCATCACACTATGGTATGCATGTACATTATATTGGATAGGAGTGCATCAACATCATAGAGTGTACATCATTATCACATGCATTATCATCATAAAGTGTATCATATCATAGCATAAAGGTATGCAACATCATCATCATAGACTCCATAATGAATCCAAATATATATACCAATATAGAGGCTCACATACTAAGATCAAATATGAACTCTATCCATGAGAGCCATGTTCCATCACAAGAGAAACCCAAAAGCATGAACCATGAATTTTTGAGATCACAATATGAAGAAATAGTAGACAAACAAAAATAAGCTCTATATCATGTCATCACATATCCATCATAACAATATTTCCAGTGAGCCAAGAATTTTGTAACTCTGATTCTGTATGAGAAAGTTATGCCAATTTCAGTGAAGATGCCCAAAACTTTCTTTGTAAAAATGAATTGCTCCTCTACTATTGTGAAAAAACCTCTGACCAATCTCCACTGAGTTAACTTATATACCTCCATTGTTGGATATTTTTGGATTTGTTTATATACACATTAAAGTGGACATGTTTCATGCTGTCTGACTTGTCTTCAAAGTTAAGAGTGGTAAGAATTTTAATTTTTAATTAAAAAATTTAATTTGAATTTTTTATTTGACTTTTAATTGTCACACAAAATTCTTACCACTTCAATGGTCAAAACTTACCAAAGAATTGCATGTATTTTATTTTCCATATAATAGGGTGTCCACCACATAACCCATATGTATGACCAATGATTTAAAAATCCATAAGGTCTTCATTAATGATCTCACCATCAAGGTGCCATGCCACCATCCATATTCACAAGGGGTGCCATTTAATCCAGTATGGATTCCATTCAACATCACCTTCACCCCAACATCAAAAAGTGTGTCAAACTAAAGTTTACAAGTGTTATCATGCCATCCTATTTGGGTTCCAATTCTTGTTATGTACTCAAGACCATTTTCAAGACCTCATGACCACATCTTCATGCCATCTAACCATGTGGGCTCCATGACCTTTGTAAGGGAATCAAGGTCTTCATCGGGGGTTCCAAGTCTTCATGGGATTATTCATCATACCAAGGACATGTTCATGGCTTCCATATCCTATAAAGTACCATACAAGGTCATCATCTTCATACAAGAGATCCATGACCCAACAAGGGTTGCAAGATCATTACATAATCAAGTGTTGGTCTAAGGACTCCTTCAAGTCTTATTCATGAAGCAAGAGGTTTCTTTGACATGAAAATGAGATTCATGTCCTTCTTCAACCACCTCAATCATAACAGGAGACTTCAAGGGTTAAGATCCATCATGAAAGCACCTGTGGGACTTACATACATTCTACTAGGGTACCATGACACCATAATAACATGAATGGCCACAGAATGGGTCATTAATGCTTATCCAACCCATATAGGGATTATTAATCATCCACCAAAGCTTTAGGACCATCTCCAGGGTCTTCAACACCATCAACACAGTCTTCAACATCTTCAACAAGGTGTTGGATTCAAGATCCAACCTTGTGGATACATGGGCCTTGTCAATTGGGTACAAGGTGCTTCAAGGAATAGACCCACTCTGTAAGGGGTCCAAGGCACTGAAGGTGGGACTTGGTGGCATCAATGACAACCTATGTGGCCACTATAAGTCCATGCTGGCATCAATGAAAATTTCATCAACATGGAACATTCTTTATGATTTGGTAATATATAGTGAGGGTTTCATTCTCTAATGTAGTGGTCTTCATCCTAATAAGATATTTCTTAATCCTCAACTTGTGTATATTTAAAAGCACTCGATAATTTATTGCATGCACTAATAACTAATTTTATTATATTTATTTGAGGTTATGTTTAGTCTCGTCACAGTATTTTTAGTGGATTTTGATATTTATTCTACAAAGTACAATGACTTTGGTTTCAGTAGGAACCCAAGTGATGGCTCAATGAGTGATATTAAGGGAATATTGAAGCACATTTCTAGACAACTAGAGGGAACACATCAAGTAGGAATACCTCAATATGCATATGGAGAAACAAGTAGCAAAGAAACATGATCTAGATAAACGTCTCGAGAAACAAGGTGTTAGAATGGACAAGCTAGCCAATTATCTTGATATACAATACAACAACATTATAGGATTTGCAAGGTGTTCTCAGTCTCTAGTTGATTCTCATGTGTCAATTGGGTCATCCAGGTAGATTCGGGTAGATGAATACACAATGCATCAAAATCAATATTAGAAGGAAATCATAGAAGTCCTCATGCTCATGGAATTGCAGTGCATGATATCACCATGGAAGAGGCTCATAGTGACCATTATTTTTTTCCAAAATAAAATTGCAATTCATGTTTAAATGTATTTTGTTATCTACCTATTTTGTTAAGCAATATAGATCTAGATTTTTTAATCTATATTCCCTTTTGGTTTGTCATAAGAAAATTTTAGGGAAAATGTATGTCTACAAGCTCTTCACTATAAGGATTTTTATTTTATTTTTGAACTCTATTTAATACTTGGTGTATCATTCATAACGACTTCTTTAAACCAACATAGAACCATATTAAACCTAGATCTATCAAGAATCGAGAGGGATCCAATATATTGAGGTGTAAAATTTCAACTACATGGATACAAACACCTCCTCAGTTTATATGAGAAAATTAGTCTTTAGTTGTAATGATATGCTTGATGATGAATTAATGTTATTTTTATTCTTCTTAGTGTATGTTTGTATTTCTAATAACCATTGCAAGTTTCTAACTAACTCTAAAAATTCTAAATCAAATGACATTATCCATATTTTGATTGTTAAAAAAATAAAGTAAAAAGTGTAAAAAGTGGCATTCGTATCTATAAACATATAAGCATGTTATTTTTTCTTAGAGGGTATCTTAAAAATGAGATATTTGGAAAATACGTTAATTGGGAATTCATACACTATATTAAGGTTGTGGGTCTTGATAATACTCCACATTCTAATAATGGTTCATGGGTTCCATAATCACTCCATAGTGTAAAGTGTTTAATTCTATTAGTTTGTCGATATGTCAAGATTTGGGTCCCCACGTTCCTGTTGGACCATTAACGGACAAGATCAAAAGTGGAGTCCCCACTTGCCATGAATCTAGTTAGTGTAGTTGCGTTTCACCAAAACCTCTAGTTGTGAGTGACCCAACACTACATGTGAAATGTAGAAATAAATCCCTCATCTCCTCATTCATGCATTTGCTCAATTGAGGGTCTAGGAGTCGAAAGAGGAAATATTTGGTATATTCTCTTCTATTACACTACCTTAGTAATCTACAAAATCAAGAGCTAATCCTTTCTAGAAAAATATTCACCAATATGTTACAAGGTTTTATAATTCAATGAAAGGTTCACCAAGTTTTTACAATATTTTATAACTTAGTGAATTATTCACCAAGATTTTACAATATCTTGTAATTTAGTGAAATATTCACCAAGATTTTACAATATTCTCTAATAGAATGAGAGATTAGCCAAAAAATTAGATATATATTATTGATAAAATAACATTCAAATTTTCTTATATATTAGTGTTGCTGGAAATTCTCACCTCTTGCTAACTAGAGTTGTTTCCCTAGGTATAAATGGTTCAGATCTAGAACAAATGAGTGATAACAAGGATAGGAAACTTCCCCTAGAGTTTGTAGAAATATGGAATGAGCCTTTGATATGTTCTATAGTGTGATGTATCAACTTTCCATAGTGTTAGGTCTCAACAGATGTACCTCCAATGAACACATCAAACAACAAGAAAGATCAAAAGTACCATAAAATGATCTACAGTTCTATATTAGTAACTAAGGAATCCAATAATAAAATGAGTGATTGCAACACAATACATTTTTTTGGAAATGAACCATCTTTGCATTAAAATGAAGAAGAGATATTACAACTATTTTTCTTAGTGTTGTGATGCCCCTTCACATGCCATGTCTTGTCCTCAAAACTCCAATTTGTCTCTATTTTTCTCACCCTAGATTTGGCTAGAACCTTAATGTTGAGCCAAAAAAAGACCACATTTTATTCATCTTTCATATACCATTTGTCACCTTATTCCTATTTTATCCTTCCATAAAACCATTAATATCCACCACTTTGATAATAGATATGAGTTTATATTACCATTTTCCAAATAATTTATTTTTGATTATTTTGAGTGAATTTGTGGTTAAATATTAAGAAACTTAATATATTTTCATTATAACTCAAAGTTGGTTGAGTTTGGTGATGATTACAGGTATATTTGAAGACTTTAACAATCTCAAAATTCACCACCTAGCTTCAATTCAAATTTCATATTCAAAGATGTGGGCTAATTTCAAGGAGAAGATCATGGAAATGTGGAGAGAATATCTCATCCAATATTTATTGGAGGATTTGAAGTGATAAGTTGAGAGAATAGTAGATCTGTAATTATGATTAGATATCTTGAATTAATGTATAAATAGGAGGGCTCTCTCCTCATTTTGTTAGAGGATTTTTTAGTGGTTCGGTAGTAGAGAATAGTTTTCTTTTGAGAGTTAGTCATAGAGTGGATTTTCATTGTTATGTAATGGAGATGATGCTTAATGCAAATCCTTTGTTCTCCCATGTTAATTTGAGTTTCTTTCTTATGAATTGTTAGTATATAATTTCAGTGATTTCTTTCTTATGCATTGTCAGTATAGATTTTAGGTGAGCTCACAAGTTAATGTTGATTTCTTTATATTAGTTTATTTTCTGCAATCTTATGCTTTCTTAGATTAGATTTCTTTTCATGTCATTTCCTATTTTTGCAAGCTTAATTCAATTTTAGTCACATGTTAATTTCATTTACTTAGATTAAGTTAGCAATACTCTGCCCTTGCGTATATTTTTTCTGTACCTCACAAGTTTACGCTCTCTCTGGGTTGACAATTAAATCGTTGGATATATGTTATAAATTTTTTAATATTTTCCCCAACATTTTGGCGCCATTGCCGGGGAGGTGCTAAAAGGGATCAGAGTTTAGATAGGTAGATAGTTCATTTTTTTTACATAGAAAAGGGGAGGGGAAACGGTAAGACGCAAGGACAACTTCACTATAGAATTTCTGTAATTTTCGTGGTGTAACAACCAGATGCATCCACTTTAGTGGGTCACCCCAAATGCGAGTTTGTTTTTATGCAACCTTTCCCTTTTAATTTTCAGTTTGGATTGATTTCATTTTTGGGTGCCTTTATTTCATACTAACTTGTTTTTAATTTTGTATATGTTCATTTTTGTTTTGTACATATTTTTGTGCACTTTTAATTTTTGTTTTTGCACTCATTTTGGTACTAACTCATTTCATACTTTTTTATTTGTCATGTACTTGTTTTTCATTTTTTAAGCATTCGATTTGATGAAATGATTTTGTGATGAGCATAAGTCTAGAACAAATCACTCAGATCCTAGCAAAAATCGGGATCTCCTCTTCTCTAGAAGAGGATATTTTGATAGCAGCCAAAGATGTAATTAATCCTCCTCAAGCAAACAAGGAAGAAATTACATTTCAAGAATCATGCATATCAGATGAATAATACCTGCGTCGAACTGGAGATTGAAGATGATGAAGAATGGATCTCGGGTGATCATCATGCAAACGAAAGCTGCATCGAACAATGGTTCCAAGTAACTATTAGGTTAGATCAATTTTGTTTTTGTTTCTATTTTGTTGATTTACATTTAGAATACCTAATTTCGTATAGTTTTGAATATATTAGATCTCAATTACTGCTTTTACATGTATGGTTCCACTGAAAATTTCACTACACGTAGATGATTGTAAATTCTAATTAAAGTAAAGTAGGTAGGTTTTGGTTTATTTCAATTAGTATATAGGATGCTTTGCTTTAATTTGCTGTAATTTTTCTATTTGTTAAAAAAATTTATAGTCTTAAATTACTATTTTTTAAATTTTGTTAGGAATTAAAAATAGTTTTAATCTTTTAAATCTGAAAAATTTATGAAATTTTTTATCTCTTTTCATTTTTATTTTTCATTTAATAAATTTTTTAGTCTTGCTAGGAATTAAAAATTTTGTAATGAGAATAATTTGAAATAAAAACTATAAAAAAACACAAAACTATTTCTTTTTTTTTTATTTCGAGTTTTAGTTTTAAATTTTATAAGAATTCATAAGAAGAAATAATTCATAAAAGCTTTAATTTTAGGTTTTACGTTTAAAAACTAAATAAAAAATAAAACATAAAAACAAAAATTCATTTTTAAATAACTTTATTTTCTAAAAAATTAGGACTTATTTTTTAAGAATAATGTAACAAAACTATAGTTCTTTATTTTAAATTAGTTTTCTAAGTATTAGTTTTTCTAAAAATTTTAGAAANCCATGCGCAACCTACAAACGCTTTAGCCTTTCAGCTTGTCTTTCGAAGTGACAAACCTGCAAACATAAAAATACATTAAAAGAAAAAAACATGAAAAAATCAAATTATTTTTGCAGGCACATCCTTTGCCCTTAAACGATCCTGCAAACAAAAACATTAGAAAACACTAATAAATTATAAATAAAATAAAATAAAATGCATATATATATATATATATATATATATATATATATATATCATAAAAAGGTATTTTCCAAGACTCTGCCTGTACAAGTATCTTTCGATCAAAATCTGCTATGAAATCTTTCCTTTGAACTACAAATATGTAACCAAGTCCACTAAATCAACCAGATCTGGGTAAACCACTCCCATCCCTGCTTATGAGTCTCGATCCATGAAATCGTCTTGCACATAATAGAAGAAAAAAGGAGGATATCATGCCTTATTTTCCCCTGTCTTCTCGCCGTGATTTGCGCGCCTAACAAAGACTTCATGCTTGTCTTCTCGTAGTGATTCACTTTTGAAATCCTTTACGCTCCACCTTATTGGTTAGCCACGTAGATAGCTAACAGCTAGTTGTGGATATCATGCCATTGATTCTAATGACTTGTTACAACCAACTCATGATTTGGATGCAACGATTTTCCCCACGCGTCAAAATTATTGTTTCACAATTATCTCCTCTATGATTTGATACCTTTAGCAACAGATTCACATTGGTCTCGTAGGATGATGGTTTTGCTGCCAACCGAACTTGCAAATTAATACCTTCCCATTTCCTCTACCCACAGTCGATTGGTGCATCATATACAACCGTAAATACAAACCCTCTCCCTTCCACATCAATCAATCAAACCCAGTTCCAAACCTAACTCACAAACTTCACTCACCTTGGCTTCCTTTTTGCGAAGGAAGAGAACGCTTCCAATTGAGAAGAGGACACTTTCAACCATAGAAGAGGGCTACCATCGGTCGTTATATTTCAATATGCAGTTCGTGATGGTTTCGAGATCTAACACTCTGGTTGTAAAGCGATACCTCGCTCCTAAAAATAAGAAGGTGCGCGAATTTTAATTATATATGATATTACCAGGATTGTAAAACAATTGTATTAATGGGCATCCCATAAATAGATTCAAGCCTGGTGTCCATCGTTCAACGCCCAGTCCTCTGTGTTTTAACTTACTTGGTGGGTTTGCATGCAAATTCGGTTGATTCGAATAAATAAATGAAGCAGTAGTTACTTACTGCACTTTGTTCTTGTAGATGTTAGTTATGGCATTAACCAAAATGAATGGAGTTTATGGTATGGTCGTATATGTACAACTAATTGAGCTCCGGTAGATTTATTCATTCTTACCACTAATTTACACGATGGTAAACTTGTAATCCAACTTAGTATACTAGTTCATTTAAACTAAGGCAATAGGGTACCCCATGGGTACAATTTTCATGAGTTTTTGAGCTGGTTTCAGTCTTCCTCATAGTTTGTTGAAAATGGGCATATCAAACGAAATAGCGAGCGTTAGAAACATTTTGGAAATCATGATTAATTGACAATTCTGATGAGCAGCGTGAGTTTGGGTGTGGCCTCGATCCTCATACTGAGCCATGATATAATATTTCAATCGAAAACCAGATAGATATCAATCAACAAATTGAATTTATATAGAAATTCGTAAGGAATGTAGATGAAAAGAGATGGAAAATGAAATATAGACAGTCGAGCATGTGTATTTATAGCTCCCACTATGTGGTGGCGTGTGAAGTTGTATTTCTTTGCTGCCGTGTGGAGGATACTTTAATTATCTCCGCGTTAATTAACCTATAAATTTGAAAATAGTTTGTATCTATGGTTTTTGGCTTTAGTTTCACGTCTCGAATTGATAGATATACATTTTATACCTATGAACAAACCTCCCACCACATCCTTCTTTACTTGTCTTTCCATACAGAGGGAAATCCTCACGTCCAGCCCGAATATAAGGTGTTTATTTGTCCAAACTAAATTGCAACGCAGAGATATGGATGAACAAATCGATGTGCATGGACGAATTCTGAGATCCACAAAGCATTCAATAAAGTCCGAGGACCAGCTGTACGGATTAAATGTTACCCTCAAAACCAAATATCTAAGGTTTATATTTGTTTCAATAAGTTTTTTAAATTTATTAGTTGCAATGGAGAGAAGTTTATCGGTTGTGGTGAATATATATATATATATATATGTGTGTGTGTGTGTGTGTGTGTGTGTGTGTGTGTATCGTATCATATGTATATGCTCGATATTCAAATTGTAAAATGTGCCTAAGCTAAATTGTAATGGTATACCTTGTAGCATCCTCTTCGCTGTCAAATAATCCCAAATATATACATCTACAATTTGCTGCAATAGCGCGTGAATCTAGTACATCTTTCGGAAACTAGAAAACTTCCTTCGTCAGGCCCGATTATGATTACTTACGAATGGATTCCAATTGAGGTTACAATATTCCACAACTAGGTGAATTAGGATGGTAGTGAACTAAATGCCCTGGAATATGTCGTGGAACATGAGACCTTTCTCGACTAACATTAGTTCCATGTTTGTAACGTAGCTTATCATAAATTCAAACAATCTTAGTTCCACGTTTACAATATAGATTATCGAAAATTTGGTCGACGTTAGTTCCACATCTCAAATTTTGGTTAAGAAACATTTAAAATCCATGTTTTTGGTTCTAAATTTTTTGAAAAACACGCGTTTCCATTATGCACAGAGCTTGGGTCTACAAAAATAATATCATTGTTCTTTCTTAGTCGAACAAGGGTTTCCCAAACAACCAAAAAGACCAACTCTCATTTGTAACTTTGCTTTTTGTTTTCTTTGTATATAGAATATTTTTGTTAAAACAATAATAATATAATAAAGTTAAAATTAAAACACAAACAAAATAAAAAATAGATAAGTTAATAGAAAAACAATAAAAAATAAAAACACAACAATTAAAAAAAATACTAAACAAACATAAAACCAAAGCAATAATACTTTGTTTTATTTCTTTTGTTTCATTATAAAAGAAGAAAAATACAAAACGATTAAAAAGTTTAAAGAAATAAAAAAATAATAATAAAAAAGTTAACATAATAAAAATTTATATATATATATAAACTTCTCAAAATTAAAAAAATAAAAATAAAATAAATAAATCAATTTTAATACATCATCCCACTTTTGCATGAAATTAGATTAGCATAATCTAATTTTAGGTTAATATGTATATAACTAAAACTATAACTATATATATATATGCTCGATAGTGAAATTGTAAAATGTGTCTAAGCTAAATTGTAATGGTATACCTTGTAGCATCCTCTTTGCTGTCAAATAATCCCAAATATATACACCTACAATTTGCCGCAATAGCGCATGAATCTAGTACATCTTTCGGCAACTAGAAAGATTCCTTCGCCAGGCCCGATTATCATTACTTACGAATGGATTCCAATTGAGGTTACAATATTCCACAACGAGGTGAATTAGGATGGTAGTGAACTAGATGCCTTGGAATATGCCGTGGAACATGAGACCTTTCTCGGCTAACATTAGTTCCATGTTTGTAATGTATCTTATCATAAATTCAAACAATCTTAGTTCCATGTTTACAATATAGATTATCGAAAATTTGGTCGACATTAGTTCCACATCTCAAATTTTTGTTAAGAAACATACAATCCATGTTTTTGGTTCAAATCTTTTGGAAAAACACATGTTTTCGTTATGCACAGCCCTTGGGTCTACAAAAATAATATCATTGTTCTTTCTTAGTCGAACAATGGTTTCCCAAACAACCAAAAAGACCAACTCTCATTAGTAACTTTGCTTTTGGTTTTCTTTGTATATAGAATATTTTTGTTAAAACAATAATAATATAATAAAGTTAAAATTAAAACACAAACAAAATAAAAAATAGATAAGTAAATAGAAATACAATAAAAATAAAAACACAACAATTAAAAAAATACAAAACAAACATAAAACCAAAGTAAAAATAATTTGTTTTATTTCTTTTGTTCCATTATAAAAGAAGAAAAATATAAAACAATTAAAAAGATTAAAAAAATAAAAAATAATAATAAAAAAAGTTAATATAATAAAAATTTATATATATATATATAAACTTATCAAAATTAAAAAAATAAAAATAAAATAAATAAATCAATTTTAATACATCATCCCACTTTTGCTTGAAATTAGATTAGCATAATCTAATTTTAGGTTAATATGTATATAACAATATCTATATATACATATAATTAAAATACACAACAATTAAAAATAATTTTTTTTAGGTCAAACATAAATTAATAAAGTTAATATGTGTCTTTGAAATAGAAGGCTTAGTTGTTGTCGCACCCAAGCCTTCTTTTTAACTTTTATTTTTACACAGTGGGACCTGGCACATCTTCCGTTTGGGGGAGGTAGGTGTTTGTTTAAAACTGCTAATATTATCATAAAAAATCACTTGTTTGCATACTCTTCTCTATTTTAGATCATTAAGATAATATGCTTTTAGAGGGGTCAACTAGTGAAAGGGTCGACCCTCTCTCTTTGTTGCTCAATCTTTACATAAAGACGCATTAATATTTGTATAAGGAGGATGTAAAAACTCTTATTTTTGTTCCAATTTTTTTGTTTTTATTGCAAAATAATTAAAAACGTAAAACACACATTAACATAATAAAACTTAAATTAGTATCTATATACATAAAAGCACATAAAAAATTGTTTTTTAAAAAATATATCAAATTTAAAAAATATATATACAAAAACGATTTAGAAATAATATTAAAAGGGTTATGATAACATTACAACTAGCATAGATCCAAATCCTAAGCTCTATCAAGCGCCGAGAGGGATCAAATCTTCCTAGGTGCAAACATCTTCTCATGTATTGCACTCAAGGAGTTATTCCAAGAGAAGTTTGCAATAGGTATATTGTCTAGGTATATGACTTGTTGAGGGATAAAAGATAATTTGAAATGCAAATTAAGGTATAGCTAGATCAAAATATTAAGATGGTAGGTGTTCAGATTTTCATTTTAATGGTGTTGTTTTTGCAACATAAAAAAAATTAACAATGATTTTATGACCTAATATGTAGCACACCATGTAAATAAGGATCTATTTATCGAGTAATAGTATCTTTAGATTTATTGAGATAAAATTATAATTAAGTTGAAAATTATATAAGATAATTAGGAAGCCTTGAAAAATGTAATTGTCTTTCAAGGAATATATATATTTTCAAAATTTGAAGTCAACTACCTATAAAGTAAATAAGGTTGTAAGCCTTATTCATACTAAGAAATTTTAATAAACTTTGAAAGTACAGCTATAATCTTTCTAGAAATTTTGAAGTATAACAATAAATTCAGAATTTGAGCATATCTTAAATTTGTTTTAATATTATGATTCAATGATGGATGTTACAATGCTCATGGAAAAACAATCTTGGAAAATGAAGGTATTGATTAGTGTTTGAAATAATATATTTTTTGAAAATTTATAATTTTTTTAGTAGTTTATTTTTTATTTTCTTTACTTTTAATTGAAATTTGGTAAAAAAAATTAACAAATCTCCTTGAGTGCAATTTACCATGGGTTGTTAAAACCATGTGCAATGCCAACATATTTTTGCCTATAATTACATGGCTTCAAATTTTTCATTTATATTACATGTGAGCTACTGTCATTAGAGGGATCAAATCCACTCAGAGACTAGATTCTCCTATCAATCATTCTCAAAAGTGAAATGTGTAATTAATTTTTGCTATTAGAAAGATCAAATCTACTCAAGAATTAAAGGGATTGGCCTACCAATCATTCTCAAGAGTGAAAACTTGCCAGATTCTATTTGTGTTTTGAAGTACAATTATTATGAAGTCTGCAAATAAATTAATTATGTTTAAACCACATCATCACAAAAATTTCATTTCATTTCACACATATCTCATAAATATTGAATATAAATTATTTATGTTTAAACCACATCATCACAAAAATTTCATTTCATTTCACACATATCTCATATAAATTATTTATGTTTAAACCACATCATCACAAAAATTTCATTTCATTTCACACATATCTCATAAATATTGAATTTTGGGAAAATGAGATAAGATAATGAATTAAATCACATTCTTAAAAAGAGAATACAAAATGATTTTGGCATGAGAACTATGGATGCAAGAATACCCGCTCATAGATTTTCTCAATACCAAAGCTCAGCAATCAGTTCAAGGCAAGCTACTCGTAGAAGCCATCAATGGAAATCAACCTTCCTCTATCCAATATTTTTTTAAGACTGTTAATCATTCAAGAAATATAAAAATTGTTATTCTAACATGAATTAACTAAATAAAAAGAAAAAATGACTTTTACACCATAAATTCTAGCAACTTTACTCACCAATTAAAAACTATAATATTTAAATCTATTTGCTTTATTTTTTAATTTAAAAACAGTTACCTATATATATATATTAAAGGATTTAAATACGAATGATGTTATGCAGAGTGTTCAATTATTATTTAAAAATCAGGTGGATTTCACTAAAATTTTCGGTGAGAAATATGTTTTCCTCCTTATGAATTCCCCAACGTTTACAATGGCTGCTTCGTGGGAGATCTACGAGGAAGGGCAAGCGACGATTCTAGAGCGTGAAAGGTGTAATTAAGGCATAGAGGGCACATGAATCAGCTCACGTTGAAACACTAAAGGAAGACATTCTCACATCATCCCATAAGATAGAAAACTTGGTTGTCTGCATTGAATCTTGGAAGAAAAATGTTTCTTGGATGAGATATAAACTTACTTCACTGTGTTTTTTTGTTTTATTTTATAATAAAGGTATAAATATTATTTTATTATTTTCATGAGTTATTATTTACATATTTATAGCCGACATTTACATGACGAACTTACATGTATGAGGAACGTTACATAACGTTACAAGATCTCCCCCATACTAGGTTGTAGAGCGCTTCTCGACGCAAAAATAAAAATAAAATAAAATTAAAAACTAAAAACATATAAATAAATAAAAATTATTAGGTAACAAATAAAATCATAAAATTATAAATTATAAATGAACTTGAAATTTTCTCAAAATTTATGATTGTTGCGCTAACTTGTTTTTCGCAAGTCACTCAGAAATAGGTTTTGACAAGAAGGGTTGCCACTTTAAGGTATAAGAGCATTTTATTTATTCTCTTTAACTTTTGTTAAGCACACATTTTCCTATATTTTTAATGCTCTCACAAGTTTGTTGCAGGAAAATGCTAACCTTTTTTTTGCAGGCTCAAAGACGAACGAATGGAATATTTAGAATTGCAGAAAATTTTCAAAAAAAAATTCTTTTGAAAGCTTGAAGAAGTTGAGTTTCCACTATGTATTTCATGACATTTTGCTGCCACAAAAAATCCTTTCAGAAACCAATTATGCCATGTCATGAATATTACCCTTTTTCCTTCCAAGCTGATTCTTCATCCATGTTAGAGTCTACTTTTTCATTGCCTTATACATCATGACTTCTCACATGTCTACCTTTCTGAGTCGCACACATTTTCCTCATTTTTAGTTCATCTTTTTTCCTTATAAATAAAACCATTCAACTTCCTTTCCATGACTACATTGCTTTGCTATCCTTGCCATAAAAACTATTTGACCCTCATATCTTTCATCTATAGTCCTACCACTCATTATGTACAACTTGTGTTGACTGATGTGGAATTCCTTAACGCCCACCTTTCAACAAGTCTTGCCCCATCGACCTCAACACATTATCTAGGATAGAGACTAGAGTTCATTTTTAGTACCTTGAGGCTTGCATGCCTTAATAGAAAGTTCTCTCATTGAAAATCGTGGGAATACATCAATGTCACTTGATCATTAGATATTGCAAGTGGCTCAACATCAGCTCATTTATTCGCACTCTGCATGATGTACTTAAGTACCTCGGCACTCATTGAAATCAATGGTGAGATTGCTTTGCATTGGTTAACGACATTCATCAATGGTCGGTAATCTTGTTAACCCAAAAAATCCCTCACTTAGCTCTACATGGCCTACACCACCCAAGGACACCCATATACGACCCTCATTTGACCCCATTTGACCCCCACACCCTAAAAAAGGCTAAAAATATGCAAAAGGGCTTAAAATCCCCCAAAAAGAGCCAAAATAGCTCTCATATGAGCTAAAGCCTCCAAAAAGGGGCTAAAACCCATCAAAGGAGCCTAAAACCTCCAAAAGATCTAAAGATTAAGAGAAAGGGGCTAAAAGCCCAAAAAAGGGGCTAAAGCCCTGACCAGGGGCTTAGAACCCTAAAAAATCTATAAATAGAGGGGTGGAGGTCACTCTCAAAACATTCATTCCTTGCATACTGTTATGCTACCCGAGTGAGTGCCTTGAGACCATTTGCCTCTCAAGCCATTCACCCTCCCTCTCACCCATTCTCCCATTGAAACATAGCTACGACATTTTCAAGAGAGGTGCTTCTCCAAGCTAGGGCATGGTGGCCCATTTCCACCTAAAGAAGGTATAATTTCTATTTTATGGTGTTTATTTTAGTTTTTCTAAAATATCTTTTCTTGCAGGTTTACAGCCTAACATGTTCTCGCAAGTCTCCGTTGTTATATGCCGGGTCTTGGAGCGTAACCCATAACCTTGTGTGTAGAGGGGTTTTCTTTGTATTTATGTTCTATTTCATTTCTATTTCATTTTTATTGCACAACCACCAGGAACCCTACCCTTCCGTCCTATAGATGGAAGGTAGCCATTCCTTCCCTGTAGTAAGGGAAAAATCCCTGCTACAGAACTGGCAATGATACTAGGTCGATCCCACAGGATCCCTAGGTTTTATTTTTGTAGTTTATTTTCATTTGCCCTAGTTTAAATTTCTGTCAAATCTAGCTTAAATCTATGTTTTTCTACATTTCTAGTTACTGTCGAGCCTCCTCAAGGCAAATCTGAGCCCATTTGGCCACAGTACAGGTTATTGTCAGTCGAATCTGGCTTAGGATCAGAAAAACTTCACCTTTCGAAGTAGGTCGCTCTTATCAGGATGAAATGTGTGACTAGGTCAGTCATTCAGGCCTAACAGGTCCGACTTGGTCACTCATTTTTCCCTGAAAGGTGCGACCCCCTCCCAGAAGCCAGCTCGCTTCTGTTTACAGGTTCTGAGAGACCCCGTCGTCTGTTTTTGGGAAAATTTGGCGACGCCTTCACCACATTTGACTCGAAAAGAGTGATCTGTCTCTCAGATTCTGATTTTTAAAAATTAAGGACTGTCAGTGCAGCTCAGCTACCTCTGTCCATCAAATCTGTTTCTATTTCTATTCAATATTTGTTGATTTTATTTACAGCATGTGTAAATCAATGATAAATGAAATGGTTAATGGATTAATGAACATGATCAAAGCTTGATTAAAAATTATTGTAATTAAAATCAACGTCTTGCCTAGCCCTTCCTCCTCTAACTAGTCATCACCCTTCATGGTATTCTAGGATAAGACGAAGGGTGAAGCTCGTGTAGTAATAGGCACTTCACCTATCATTTTTCAAAGCCACTAAAAACAGATGACTTGGAAGGTAGAGGGAGTAGTAGGCCCAGGGGGCCTCACGATGCTCAGCGTCCTCCCTGTTGACCGACCTTGCATCTAGAGGGTGACCTGTGGATCTAAGGATGGGATTAGTCCCATTGTGTTGAGATCCCAACACCCTTTCATAGTTAAAGAGAAATATAGGTGCAAGGTAGTCACCTAGTCATGCTATCATAGTTCAGATTCACAAATGGTACGTGTGTAAATTTCTAATTATCATGTACTACTTTCATTGACAATGTTATGAACTCTATGGAATATTCATAAGCCATTTAAGAAGCCACTAAGTATAACAGAAAGAAAAAATACATACACACAAACCATACCATATAAACCAACCAAACTTAGTTCATGACGCCGAGTGAGGCATTAAAATTTATAATTTACACTAAGTCAAACATCTGCAGTCTTTGAGGACATAAGTCCTTGAATTCCTTAACCATGGGAAGTACTTGGACTTAGCCCAGAAAATCATTGTGAGGAGTACCACGGGAACCCCAAAGTAGCTGGCTGCTGAGAGGAATTGCTAAGCGAAATGGGTAACGACCCCCACCAATTGACTAGCACTCTTGTGAGGAAAAATCCAAGCACTCTCTTCTGGCAGTCTTGGTGGCCGAGTCACCACCTGAAGCCAATAGGAAACCATTAAGACTGGGTTCCAAAAATCATCACCATAGTTCACCATTTTGACATACAAATCAGACACGATTGATCCCCCACGTTCTTCCTCGCGCCTGAGAGGTGACCCACCACAATTCGGGTCCTTGAACCAACACCATCGAGACTATTCTCAATGAACCTATACACCATCAAAAGGCCACACACCCTCTGATTCAGACTTAGAATCATACCAATCTGAGCCAAACTTGCATACTGCACCATCTAGCCCCATGGCTAGTGCAAACCTAGATCCATTTTTCGACTTACTGATTAGCAGTAGACCCATGTCCACACCCCACACCACCACCAACACCTCTGCTAGTGGCACCAACATAGTCATGCAAACCATCATAAGCCAGCTACCACCACCCACATTGACCAGTCAAGTTGTCCCACCTGTAAGACATGGGGGCAGTATGCCTTCTACCCACACAATCCCACTTGAGATACATGGGGGCAGTGGCCCTTCCACCTACACTACCCCTCCTATCATACATGGGGGTAGTGGCCCTTCCACCTACACTACCCCTCCTACCACACTTGGGGGCACTGGCCCGTCCACAGTGGTGCCACAAATACCCCCAGTTATGCAGGTGCATCATGTCCCTGCAAACCCCGCCACCATTGCTTCCCCATCTCACATCAACCTTAGGTCAAACCTTCCTTTCATGGAAGGTCTCAACTTTCCTGACTTGGATTGATTAACAAATGACCCTATCTACCATCAAACTTTTTGGCCTCCCATGCCAACCAAAATTCCCTCAGACATTCCCAAGTTTGAAGGGAAGGCAGGGGAGTGCCCCCAAAACCACATAATGACGTTTCATCTATGGTGCTCATCAAACAACATCGTAGATGATTTGGTTAGAATTCGACTATTCCAACGCACCCTCACAGGTGCTGCAGCCAAGTGGTACGTCGAGCTACAACAAGCCAAATACCTGGATTTCAACTCCTTGGCTTTCATGTTCCTGCAATATTTCCAACTCCCCGTTAGATACGACGAAGGGGTGGAGATCTTGTTATCTTTCCGCCAGAATACTGTGACCCACATAACCGACCACATCCATGAGTGATGGCGACACCGTATTTTGTGCAAGATCCATCTTGATGACAGGATCTTCCTATATTGGTTCCTAAAAACCTTGCTACCACCTATAGCAAAGGATGTTGCATCCAAACATCCCCAATCCGAAGAGGAGGTCATCTTGAAAGCCCAACAATTTGATCTGATGTATGCACATTCTAGATACCTTTACACTGTCATTCCAGATGCTCCCCGTGCAGGCACATCCTATTGGAATGCACCGGGGGCATCCCATGACACAGATGGCATCATAGGTTCTGTCTCCCACCAACCATAGCACCGTCTAACACCACCTATAATACCACCACAACTAAGAAACACCCCTAGTGTTTCCTACCAAAACCAAACTCTAAACTATGCAAGAATGATGTCCCAGTCCAGAGCCATGACTTCTTATGCACAACCTGCTCCACCGCAGCAGGCCCAGGCATTAGCTTGGATGACACAGCAATACACGAGACGAATTCCCACATTTGTGGCACCGACACCAACCCAAGTCTACTATGCACCACCGGTGCAAGATGTTTAAGCCCCTGCCCTTGCTCCACCTACTCCATTGGGACAGGTGTTTGCACAGCAAAATCGTCCCAACCAACCAGCCCCCAATAACCAACAAGGGAAAGCTAGGAATAACCGACCCAAAACCAAGGCAACAATCAACCACAGAGAAGCGGTCAACAACCAAATCCTCCAAACAATGCCACGGTGAACCGACTAACCCAAAATCCTCAAGGACCAGGTGCACCAAGACGCAATGCTCCGTTGCATACAAACCAACCGTACACACTATGCGAGGTCTACGAGCACTACATATACGAGTGTCCCTTCATGGGTCGAGCTAAACATGCCATTAGAAACGAGGTTCAACATTCCACCAATACAATAGACCAAGCCCAACCCTACCCGACACCACCAGGACCTCCTCCTATGGTGCTCCAAAACCCATTACCAGTCCAAGGATTGGTGGCAACTGCACCCCCTCCCTAACCCAATCCCAATGCTCCGGGGGCACCTCCCATGGCAGAAACAGGTGTCCACCACCTGCTAGCTATGACAACTAAAGAGGTCAATTTACAAACCAGACGAAATCAGTACGAAACCAACACCGAACCCACTGACACATTAGCGACATCTACATCTAAAACATCCAATGCACCTCTTCTATTGCCCCCTTTCCTGTGCCTCCCATATGCTGGGTTTCCAACAACGCCACAACTAGAGCTGTTGTCAGCTACAACATCGTGAATGATTTGGCTCAAACACCTACCACCATGTTCTCTCTTGAGGTACTCAAAACTTTCCCAATGCAGCGAAAATCATTACTAGCCTCCCTTGGTGCCGTGGACCCCTCTGACTCCAAGTTGATCACATTCGACATGGAGAATGGAGAACCGCAGATTCCATCAACAATTGCATTCCAAAGCCCAGTGTCTATCCAAAATTTGGTCGTACACTAATGCATAGTGGATGAGGGGGAATTCATGAACGTTATGTCTACCCTAGTATGGTATAAGCTTGGATCCCCAATTCTGTAACCATCCTCTATAACTCTGCAGGATTATGATGGCCATCCCACTAAATCCCAAGGAATCCTCCCCCACGTCCCCATCACATTAGCTAGGAAAATAGTACTGATTGACATAGAGGTTGTCAATGCTCAATTGGACTATAACCTTCTCCTAAGAAGAAGTTATATGTATGCTATGAGAGTCATATCATCAACTATTTTTCATCTCATGATGTTCCCCCATGAAGGAAAAATCATGATGGTTGACCAATTGACTTATCATGATCCACAAGGGCTAGCGGCACCTGCCAACATTATCCCTACGATCAACACCATTGATCTGCAAGGGATGACCACATCCACCACTAATATCCCTACTTTCAACACCATGGTTGAAAACATACCAGCCTCACCATTGTTGAATGTGGGCCCTGGGTTGTTTGTCGATACCACCATGATGACTTCTTTTCCCTTAGTGTCACCACCTCTGACACCAAGTGAGACTGTGGATTTGTGCATTCTCTCATCTAGCACTGCTGCACCCAAACAACAATCACAGTCGCAGCCCCAACCGCAACAGCAATATCTTCCATAGCCACAACATCAACAACAACCACAACATCATCCATAGCTGTAACATTACGCGCAGCATCAACCACAACCTCATCTCCACATACAACCATCAGGGAGTTATCTGGGATTCTCTCCAGTCCACACAATTCCCTTCCTCTTTCCCCCGCCTGGTGTCATGAACAAGCCAGTAATGGCCACCTTAAACTTACCCAACTTTACATTGGGAATACCAGTGTGGTATCTTGATCCATTGACTCAACCGACAATTCCCCAGGTAGTCTTAACCCCCATGCAACCCATTGCGGTCGAATCTCATCCTCCACCCAGCCCGCAAAAACCAACAACCGCACTCGCACTACCCCACCCAAAAAGGGCCAAGGGAAAAAACGTGAAAGATACCACTGAACCTTGACAGATCCCACCTTGCGTTGTCTATAAAGAACATGGCCATCAAAAATTCCCTGAGATTCCCATAACCCACGCGCATTTAGATGCCATGGATACAATGGAAAACATCCCCATGGTTGAAATTCCAAGCGGACCAATAGTGAGAAACAAGTCATTGAGAACAAACCATGCTTGTGCCCTCTGTGTTTTGTATGGACACTATTCTCACCAATGCCTAGACTTGTTTGAGTTCTGAATGGATTTATCCAACCTTCGACAACATTCCCTTGAATCTGAGATCACCCTGATCGGAGAAGTTCACCCCCCACCTCCTTCTTCGGACACCATGTCCATTTACATGTTGTTTAGTTCTACTGACCCTCTTGTATCCACCATCAATGATGGTCCATCGGACATGTCTCTTAATTTCTTCTACAATGATGAGGAGATACTTGAAGCCTTAACCACCCCATAATACCCATGGGACGACATGCACCATCGCTCGTTATTCCTCTCTGAAGAACTTGTAGCGCAGTATGACCAGTTTTTTGTGGAAACCAAAGATTTCATTCATGGGAAAGTCGACCGGTTCAAAAACACCATTCTGGCACTAGATGCCTTCGAAGAAGGGAACATGCCAAACATCTCTCCAACCATCAAAATCAACATCTCAACCAACCCCAAGGTTGTTGAATAAATCATGCTGGGGGCATCCTGCTCCTTGGAGGAAGTTGCTGCCTACAAAGCTCTCTTCCAAGAATTTTGCGACATCTTTGCTTGGTCTTACACTAAAATGCCTAGGTTGGATCCATCCATCATGTAACACCACATCGATACATTTCCCGATGTGTCCCCCGTATGCCAAAAGCAACGGCCCATCCATCCTTCCAAAGTAGCCACGATCAAAGCCGAAATAGAGAACTTGTGCACCGTCGGCTTCATTTACCCCATTGCGTACACAACTTGGGTTTCTAATCCTCTTCCTATGAATAAAAAATAGGGTACCATCCACTTTTGCACAGACTTCCATGATCTAAATGGGGCATGTCCCAAAGACAACTTCCCAACACCCTTCATCGATCATATTATCGATACATGTGCCGGACATGAGGTATTTTCCTTCATGGACGAATTTTTCAGGTATAACCAAATTTAGATCCGGAAACAAGATCGTTACAAGACTACATTCACAACCCCATGGGGCACATTCACATATTGATTGATGCCCTTTGGCCTGAAAAATGTTGGAGCCACCTTCCAGCGTGCCATGACATACCGTTTCCATGATCTAATCCATATCAGCTTGGTTTACCTGGACGACCTTACCTCTCGATCACCAAAATGAACACAACATATGGATGACTTGTGGCAAGTATTTTTATGTTGCCGCAAGTACAAAATTCACATGAACCCCCTAAAGTGCATTTTTTGTGTCCTAGCAGGCTGTCTAGTTGGGTTCATCGTATCCCACAAAGAGATAACGGTATACCCCCTCAAATTTCACGCTATCCTTGATCTTCCTTCACCAAAAACTTGGCACCAACTACCGAGCCTCCAAGGCAATCCCAACTTCCTTTGCCACTTTGTACCAGAGTATGCAACAAAAGCCTATGGATTCATCCACCTGCTCCACACAAAAATCCCCTTTGTTTGGGATCAACAAGCATAAGAATCGTTTGATGCACTCATGGAAGCCTTGGATTCTGCACCATTACTCTCAACACCAAAATTCACTCGAGACTTCATTCTCTATGTGTCGGCCTCGGACAACACCATTGCTGGAGTCTTGATCCAAGAAGATGATGCTCGCCATGAGCACGTGATTTATTACATCAGTCAGAAGCTAACAGCCCCCCCTATTACGATATTCACCCAAGGAGAAATTGGCCCTTGCCATCGTCTTCTCGGCTCAAAAGTTGCGCCACTACATCATTGCAAACCATACTCGTGTAGTGGTCGATTCAAACCCAATGTCGTACCTCTTAAGCCGTCACATCCTACAAGGTTGCGTGGCTAAGTGGGTAGGCATCCTCCAAGAATTCGACTTAGAATTCATTTCCCCAAAAAGCACAAAGACACTCGCGCTGGCCACGCTCATGACTGACCTACCCCCATTAACAACATCATCACCACCTAAGGATGACCTCCCTGATGATTTTCTATTCGTCATATCCATGGAAGACCCATGGTATGGGGACATACTTCTATATTTATGAACAAAGAAGTTCGCAGCGCACTTAAACCATGAGGATAGGTGACGCATCCAACATCAATCCATTCACCACTTGTTGATTGGATATGTTCTGTATCGTCGAGGCATTGATACCATGCTATGTCATTTCCTCACCCATGACGAGGATGAGACCATCCTTAATGATTGTCATAGTGGAGGCTGTGGTGGTCACCTTTCAGGTCTGGAAAGTGCCCAAAAGATTTTACATGACGGCTACTTCTAGCCTTCCATCTTTGTTGATTGCATAGAGGCATTCAAGCATTGTCATAGCTGTTAGCTCTTTGCCCCAAAGGCAAGAACCCCCCCTACACCATTACACCATGTAGTCATAGTCGAGCTCTTCTGCAAATGGGTAGTCGACTTTATGACAATCAACCCTACCTCAGCCAATGGTCATAAATACATCATTATGGCAGTCGATTACTTCACTAAGTGTGCCGAGGCCATGCCCACATTTGATTGGAAAAGTGAAACAGCGGCATGCTTCTTCTTCAACCATGTTATTTCATGATTTGGTGTTCCTAAACAGTTGGTCTCAGACCATGGTACACACTTTGAAGGCATTGTTTGGGCTGAGCTATCAACCATGTTGAAATTTGAACACTAGTACTCATATTTCTACTAACCCCAGGGAAACGGCCAAGTTGAAGAAGTCAACAAAATAATCAAAACAATGCTCCAAAGGATGGTGGGAAACCATAAAACCAACTAGCATCACATGCTATTCTCCGCCCTATGGTCTTATCGCACATCCACAAAAACTACAATTGGTTTCACCCCTTTTCGCCTAGTACATGGCGTTGAATCAATACTCCCTATAGAGTGCCAGATCCCGTCCCTCCACCTCGCAATAGAACTCCTCCCCGATACTTCACCTTTGGAAGAATGACTCCTCCAACTTGAACAAACCATAGAATACCGTCGAGCTTCCCTTCAAGCCATCAAAGTAGCAAAAACATGATCAAATGCCCACTATGACTCCCATGTCGACCATCGCGCCTTCAGCGAAGGCGATATGGTTCTATTCTATGACAAACCCAATGACAAGTTGGGAAAAGGCAAGATCGAGTCAATGTTGTATGACCCATACATTTTCCACCATTGCCTCGAAAAAGGGGCATACACCCTTATTGACTTTGATGGACGACTCTTGGAGAATCCCCACAACAGGCTCTACATCAAGAGATTCTACCCTTAACATCACCAATGAGTCTCTTCATTTTATTTTCTTGTTTTTCAATGTTTTTACCACAAGTCAGGGGCAGCACCATTAGCTGCTAATCCAAAGTCACCCGGAACCTGTTCGAGACACCTCTCACACCTCCAGGCCCAAATTTCCATTTCCTTATGAGACCATCGTCTCATGTTTAATAAGTAATTTTCGGGACCGCCTCCCGAAATTTACCTCGATTTATGAGCCATATCATGGTGATACAAGTGTCGTCGGACCTCTACTTGCATCACAATTGTCTACCGGCACTCAGGTGGGTTCTCAGGCCACCACCTGTAAGGCACATCATTTTATTTTAACACATAGTTGTCTACTTCGTCCACCACACCTTATGCGGATCTCTGGACCATCATCTAGAAGATGAATAATTTCCTTTGCATGCATTTGGCATATAACTGCCTCCAGACTTGCACTCACGTCACATGTAGTCAAGTCCATCCACCACAACTCACACACAGCTCTCTTGACCTCTGTTTGAGAGCCACCTCAATTTGTGTGGCTCTGCCGCATCGACTCACGTGCCTCTGTCGCGATCTATCCCATGCATGTATTGGTATGTCTAAGAGCCACTTGCTCCATCCATACTGCATAGATGACCTTTGGACCACTGCCCACTGTATCGACATGGGGCATTGCTTGTGCCACCACGATCGGTCGACCATACTAGAGTTTCTTTTAAGCTCTTTTCTGAATCCTAAAAGAATGAAAAGATGGTCGAGCGCAACCAATTCATTTCCCACTCGTTAAATTATAGGAAAGGGCATCTAAATTGTCTCGTTTATCTCCTTTTGTGGACTATGTATACCATCAAATGAAAATGACCACCTTGGCACATTCAATCCAAGACTATTCCCCTCTGGATACTTTTATGTTTTCTCAGGTAGAGGGGCTGAAATTTATGAAAAATCTCACCATGGGTTTTCGTTAAGCTCTTTTCTAGCCTTCTCATAAAGAAAATATTGTTGAACAAACTTGGTTTAGTTCATGCTCGTAAAAGTATCTGAATGACCATCCAGTCAGTATAAGTTTAACCTTTTCTGGCCTAATTGGACTACCAACGGTAAATAAGTCTCTCATCCTCTACAGGATGGTATAGCTCTCCTATGTATACTTTTATCCTTTTTCAAGCACAAGAGACTACCGACAGAAAAGATCCCCTACTGGAGTCTTCATCGTGATTTCAGACTCTCTAAAATTGAAAGCACCATCGAGCATTTACTTTCTCAGGCTCGCCAAAAATCCACGAGATCGTACCACAATGGTGTCTCTAGACACCACCCCACAGAAAACTGTTTGGCAGCATTCCCACTTTGAGTTGCCTTAGTTTAGAGTACTCTGTAATGTGTCTTCCTTGGATCCTATTAGTACCAAAAGCATCTACCTCCCCCAATTATTTCCCATCTGCAATGACATTCCCGGTATTACAGCTATGATCCCATTCCCATGAGCCAGTTTCATTTGCTTCCTAGTATGCCCTGTCATCATACTCTGAACAAAGGAATTTTGAGTCTACTACACTCCCTCTATCCCTGTTCAACCCTTTCCCTCCCCCCCGCCCCATTTAGTGGGTCAATCCTCATATTGTCTCACATATTTCGGTTATCTCCCTCACGATTCTGGTCAAGGAAATACCATTGCCTTGACCAGGGGCAGGTATCCCTCTGTCGATGACAACACATGTATTCTAGAGGATAGAACTAGAAGTACATGTATCCTGGTTTCATTAACCTCGTTGATGAGTTCCTTGGACCACTTGAGAGGAGTCCTTAGTGCCTCTCGGGATGGTTTTTTCTCACGTGCTTGACTCCAACTACATCATCGCACCATTGAGATTCATACATGGTATTGGTTCGTGCAGTATTTGGTTGAAGACCTCGGATGTCACCTAACTCTAACACATTGATGGGTCTATTTGATGGACGTAAATAGGCTTATGTCCCTTGTTATTTCTAGGTTGCATTGGAGATAGTGTTCAGAAGCCCCAACAGTGCTTTTATATAGATTATGATTGATGCAGCATACTTGTACCACAGAGACTTTGACTCTCCATCAGTGAGTCCATACAGCTGTGTACCATTTCATATCTAGCAGGCTATCGGTCATGAAGATATAGCATTCCATGATAATTCCATGGGTCCAATGTAGCAGTTCTTCATATCAGTATTGTATTCAACCTCTCATTGAGGCAACCACTACGTATCATCAGTTGTACATGATCGACTCTTGTATTATAGATCATAGATCACATTATTATTTTGACATTGTTACGAGCATGGATATGCCTGCCTCATCCATATACATGTCACACATTATTTGTATCTCACCCATTAATTGGAACCATATTAATACAAAAACCAAAAGCCACCATGCCCCAGCCTAGGAAGCACCACCTCTCCGCAGAAAATCCTATGATGTCCATCGGCCATACGATGAGATCCTACCCTCACACATTAGGGAGAAATATGTTAACCCCAAAAATCCCTCTCTCAGCTCTACATGGCCTACACCACCTAAGGAAACCCATACACAATCCTCATTTGACTCCATTTGACCCCCACACCCTCAAAAAGGCTCAAAAATATGCAAAAGGGCTTAAAATCCCCTAAAAAGAGCCAAAATAGCTCTCATCGGGGATAAAGCCTGCAAAAAGGGGCTAAAACCCCTCAAAGGAACCTAAAACCCCCAAAAGAGGTAAATATTGAGTGAAAGGGGCTAAAATCCCAAAAAAGGGGCTAAAGCCATGACCAGGGGCTTAAAACCCTAAAAAAGCTATAAATAGAGGGGTGGGGGTCACTCTCAAAACATTCATTCCTTGCATATTGTTATGCTTCCCGAGTGAGTGCCTTGAGACCACTGCCTCTCAAGCCATTCACCCTCCCTCACATCCATTCTCCCATTGAGCCATAGCTCCCACTTTCCCAAGAGAGGTGCTTCTCCAAGCTAGGGCATGGTGGCCCATTTCCACCTAAAGAAGGTATAATTTCTATTTTATGGTGTTTAGTTTAGTTTTTCTAACATATATTTGCTTGTAGGTTTATGGTATAACACGTTCTTGAAGGTCTCCATTGTTGTATGTAGGGTCTTGGAGAGTAACCCATAACCTTGTGTGCATAGGGGTTTTCTTTGTATTTCTGTTCTATTTCATTTCTATTTCATTTTTCTTGCACAACCACCAGGAACCCTACCCTTTTGTCCTATAGATAGAAGGTATCCATTCCTGCCTTGTAGTAAGGGAGAAATCCCTGCTACATAAATCCCTCACTTAGCTCTACATGTCCTACACCACCCAAGGACACCCATACACAACCCTCATTTGACCCGATTTCACCCCCACACCCTCAAAAGGGCTCAAAAATATGCAAAAGGGCTTAAAATCCCCTAAAAAGAGCCAAAATAGCTCTCATAGGGGCTAAAGCCTCCAAAAAGGGGCTAAAACCCGTCAAAGAAGCATAAAACCCCCAAAAGAGCTAAAGATTGAGCGAAAGGGGCTAAAAGCCTAAAAAAGGGGCTAAAGTCCTGACCAAGGGCTTAGAACCCTAAAAAATCTATAAATAGAGAGGTGGGAGTCACTCTCAAAACATTCCTTCCTTGCATACTATTATGTATCTTGAGTGAGTACCTTGAGACCATTTTCCTCTCAAGCCATTCACCCTCCCTCTCATCCATTCTCCCATTGA
Organism: Pseudotsuga menziesii; assembly: GCA_001517045.1. Classification (NCBI taxonomy): domain Eukaryota; kingdom Viridiplantae; phylum Streptophyta; class Pinopsida; order Pinales; family Pinaceae; genus Pseudotsuga; species Pseudotsuga menziesii. The sequence goes on along the minus strand of LPNX010467282.1, from coordinate 983,472 downwards.
GCCATAGCTCCCATATTCCCAAGAGAGGTGCTTCTCCAAGCTAGGGCATGGTGGCCCATTTCCACCTAAAGAAGGTATAATTTCTATTTTATGGTGTTTATTTTAGTTTTTCTAACATATCTTTGCTTGTAGGTTTATGTCCTAACATGTTCTTGTAGGTCTCCATTGTTGTATGCAGGGTCTTGGAGCGTAACCCATAACCTTGTGTGCACAGGGGTTTCCTATGTATTTCTATTTCGTTTTTCTTGCACAACCACTAGGAACCCCACCCTTCTGTCCTATAGATGGAATGTAGCCATTCCTACCTTGTAGTAAGGGAGAAATCCCTGCTACAAATCCATTGAATTCTTTCCATGTTTGACATCGACACATTTATTTGCATGGTAAGAATTGTACCATTGGGTTTTGTATCAGGTGAAGACTATATACTTTGCATGACTCCATCAACAGTTTTACATTAGCATACTTCAGCCATATGAGAGTACCACAGTTATACTTTCAACTTTCATCTTTACTTCATCTAACCAAGCAGCAGTTCAGATCCTTCACTTCACATTCTATTATCCAACAGCAGCCACATTCCTATTGCATAGTGTTATCTCCCAAAATAAATTTATTTTGATAGGATGAAGAATTTGAGTCATGTCATGAAATATTTAAAGATGACTAACAAATTGAGGGTCTCTAGTTTTGTTAATGGTTGAAGAAATTGGAAGTTTTAGCTTTCGGTGGCTTAGGCGGGGTTCTTAATATCTCATTAGCCACTGAGAAGCTTTGTTTTAGTGGCTAACAGTTTAATGTAGGATAAAGGCTAACCACCGAAAGCGGGCCCGATCGATTAAATGGTAAAAGAACTTTCGGTGGCTTAGGTGAGACTTCAAACAACTCATTAGCAACTGAAAAGTGTTGGTTTTGGCAGCTTAATGAATAGTCGAATAAGGGCATTAACAACCGAAAGCAAGTAAAAGGCGTTGGGGAAAAATCAGTTTCGGTGGCTTAGGCGAAAGCTCTGATGGCTCATTAGCCACCGAAAGGCCTGTCTTTCAGCGGTTAAAAGGGATATCTAGAGAGAACACTATCCGTCGAATGCCAAGTTTTACAGTGCCATTTGGAAAAAGGTTTCGGTGGCTTGGGCGAATAGGTCAGCATTTCATTAGCCACCGAAAGCCTTGTTTTCTGTGGATAGCAGACAAATTCCTGAGGGCCCTTAATCGTCGAAAAGGTAAAAAGAAGAAACGCTTAGAAACCTATCAAATCAGAGCCCGTCAGCAAAACAACAATCATCAAAGGGCATGATTAACCACCTAAAAGATGAGAGGTTGCATCAAGGCATAAATAAATGAGTGAGGAGGTCGTTGTTAAACTGATAAGGACCGATGTAATTTGAAACCCTCCTTTTCCCTCCATCTGTCCAAAGAACTACAGAAAATCCCACTGGGTGTCCAGGTTGATTTTAACATGATTTTTGGGAAAGAGGTCTCGAAAATATCAACTAAATCCATCACCCTCTGACCTAAGCATCCATCATGCAGTTGAAATCCCTCATAATCAGTTCCCATTCCTCAGTGCACTCCACCTTTGAATTTAGGATTTGTCACCAACAGAAAACCATCTCTGAGAGGCATCTTGCTAAAAACACTATTCCAGAGAACTTGAATTGATTGTTGCAGGTACCCAAGAGTGACATTCAACAAATGAAGTAGGGAGGGCCTGTTCTCAAGAAAGAGTTGGGATACGTCAGCTACCTGGAGGCACATCCAAAATTCTATCAGTTTTTCAAGGATGCTAACTACTATAGGTTTTGTGAGAAGATTCAAGGTTCACACTAGTAGCTGGCTGAGGCATTTTCCCTCTCTTTCGATGGCTTCATGGCAGTCATAGGTAAAGAAGAATTTTTGATTGATGAAACCCTAATTACTGAAGTGACTGAACTCCCTAGCACAGCAGAGAAGTGGTTTAAAACCACCATACCAAAGGATGTAGAGTTCAGATCTTACTTGAAGCCTAAACATAGAGGGGTGGTGTGGAATAAAAGTGTACCATCCTCCTAGATAAAAGAGAGGTGGTAGTAACTTCTAAAGGCCATTATGGTCTACATAACTTGTGAAGGGAGATACAACAGGGCCATGATTTACCATTTTAAATTGATGAACCACTTCATAGGGAAAATCCCACTGAATTTACCTTTCTACTTACAAAGGAGCTTGGAAAAAATGGCACACCAGGTGAAGGCTCATCCAACCAAGATTGCTGGTAGACTATCTCATCATGGTCTTATCCAACTCCTGATCCAAGAATTGCTGAAGAGGAGAAATATGCCATGAGATTATTTCTTATTTTGGAATGGTTTTGAAACAGGCCTACAGCCAGAAGAAAAGGGGAAGTCTCCTTCTAAAAATTCTAGCACACTAAGGAGTGGGAAAAGGAAGAGAAGGGCTATATCCCCAGTAAGAACAGAACAACCTCTTTCCTATTCCAAAGCTAAGAAGGTCAAAATAAAATTGGATTTCAGTGAAAAGGGCCAAGAAGTTACAACACACAGTGGGAACATCTTGAACCTACCCTACTTAGATTTAGAAGAGGGAAAGGAGGAATATGCAGACCAGCTAGCATTGCAAGTTGTAGCAGAGATTGAAGAACTCCCATCACATACACCAAAAGAGAAATATGAACTAGCAGAGAAGGCTTCCTCTAGCAAGCCCAAGAATCAAACGATAAATCAGTTGCTGAGGCAAGTGTATGAGATGGAGATTTTAGAAACTGAGATAAAGTAAAACAATGCTACATTGACTAGGAGGAACAAGCTACTGCACAAATCTTACCTAGAGATGAGGGAGAGGTATGTTTTCCTAAAAAGACTAAACAAAAGATACCTGAAAGACAACAGAAGGTTGTATCGAATGATTAGGCTTCAGAGACTACAGATGAAGGAGGCCAAGAAAAACCCTAGAACCCACCTCACATTGGAAACCCTAGCTGAAGCTGCAGTAAGCCTTCAGCTTCCAGAATCAAGCCAGGCTACTGTTAACCTTCCTAACATAGAGCCTGCTGAATAAGAAAGATAAGTAGACAAACTTGAAAGAACAATTTTGGAGGTGGATTAAGAATTTTTGAAGAACAGGGCTTTCGGTGGCTTAGGTAGACACTGAGGCAGTTCATTAGCCATAGAAAGCATTGCTTTCGGCAGCTAATAGTTCTAATATTTTGGCCTCTTAACCACCGAAAGAAGAAAGAGGCATAGGATCAAATTTTAACATGAAGGACCAGTTTTGGGCGAACATGAATAGCTCAGGGACAAAGTATAAAGATGGAGGACACTAAAGAAAACACCAAAGAAGGTATGCTTCATTTTTGCTGTGACATAAAGGAAGAAAAGGTCACCAACACTTAGATATCTAAGTGAAACAGTGACTTATCCAGTAGAGGACTAGCGAAAATTATTTCCAGTACTTACTTTAGTTATCAGAAGGTTCAAATAGTGAACGAATTCTACAGTTAGTTAGTCTAGTAGTTAAATTAGGGTTTTTTGACCTAATTATGCAAAAACAATCATTTTGTTTATTTTTAGTAAATCAGATCCAATTTTTCAGGATATGAATATTTTTTGTAAAGGCTATAAAGCCTAAAACTTATTTTATTGAAAAGGTTCAACTTTGGGGACTTGTAGAACATTACTATTTTCAAGATTCTCATATTGATCATGACATAATTTAATCTCTTTTGCTATCATATGTTCAACTTCCATTTTCTGTCTATTTTGTGCTTATGATTGAATGTGTTATTTAGGTTTATTCAGGTTTATTGATGTCTGATAGCTGTCATCCTATTGGAATATTGATGATTTGAATTATAAGTACCTTCCTTGTTATGATTAGCCATTTATATATATTTGTTTTATGTATGAATCTTCCAGCATGATAAGTTATCCATCTCTGCACCATATTATCAAACCTCTGAACAGTAATAGTTAGAAGCCTTATCCCTGATTAAGATTCATGCTTGTCTTGAGAGTGTGAGGTTCTATAGGTTACCTAACTTGATCCATTTAGAAAACCCTAAAATCATTTAAGTTACCAGGCATCCTCGAGCTAAAACCTAGAGGAGTTTCCTGGAGTGATAACAAATTGGCACCATTGCCAGGGAGAGGAGACTGAAGCTCATCTTCCCTGGGGGACGACACAGATCCTGCTTTGATGATAGACAAAGATTGGACACTATTTTGGTTGTAATAATCTATCTGGTGACTCCATTGAAATAAGGTGGCTTCAAGAAGACCAAGTACCAGAGAAAACCCTCAAGGGCCACCAACAACACCAGTTTCGGATCTAGAAGAGATTCTAAGAAGAGCTAGCGATTCACTAAGTCATACCAGCAGTGCTGCAAAGGAAGCTACATCAGGTATTTCAAGAAATATTTCTTCTATTATTTATTCTGTTGAAACACTTAATTCTCAGTAATTTATAAATACATGAGAAAATTTTAGATTTTAGGCATCTTCAAGCACTGCTGCTTGTAAAGATCCAATCCCTAGTGACTCCACTGGGATAAGTTTAACACCATCACCTTTTCAGCTACTACCTACATCAGTACTACCTTCCTCCACCATTTCCATACCCATTTCCAATATGGCTTCCCGTCTGACCAAAATGGAAAGGATCTTGGTAGCTAGGTATGCCCCCCTAAATTTTCCTAACCCACTCTCAGCCATGCCCACTAGAGACTATCTCAAGTACATGCCTAAATTAATAGCAGAGGTAGATTTAACAGCTGAAGAACATCTAGAGGAATTTTATAGTTATGCTAAGAAAATTAATATAGAATATGAGGATGTGTGGAGTAGGGTTTTTGTACAAAGACTAGATGGTCAGGCTAGGAAATGGTTCAAAGAACTGCCTGCTGGATCAGTAGCAGGCATTGAAGCCCTAGATGACATCTTTCTAAAGAATTGGGGAGAGAGGAGAGACCACCTCTTTTATATCATGGAGTTTAGCAACTTGAAAAGAGAGAATGGGGAGTCTGTCTCCAACTTCACCAAGAGGTTCAACAATATGTATAGCAAGATCCCCAATGAAATCAAGCCCACTGATACCTCGGTAGGATAACTTATGCAAATTCCTTTGACTCTGATTTCTTCCTGCTTCTCATAAAAATGAGGTCTGCCTCCATATCACTCATGTAGGATGTTTCCCTAGAGGTAGAATCTAACATTGTGGCATCTCAGAAGGTCAAAGGAAAGATAGATAGGAAGAAGCAGCCAACAGATCCTCTTGGAGCTTCTTCATCAGAGAAAAAGACTAACAAAATGACCAAACTATTAGATAACTTGACTGCTGAAATGTCTAAGCTAAAGGACCAAGGACATATCCCTGTGAGAGGTAAAGGGCCAAGTGATTTTGTTCCCCAAAACCCTAATTTTGTCCCTTATAGAAGAGGCAACCCCCTAGTTCAGATCCTCAGAAGGGAAATGAATGAAGGGAAGATAAGAGAATCAGAGCTTCTTTTCAGAATGTTGTAATAGAAGAAGAACTAGAGTTCATTGAGGATGAAGGAGAGGATGAAGAAAACATCCACTGCATGGAAGATGAAGTTGACTATTCTTTTCTGACACAGGAAGAATATGAGGAAGCCCTAATTGATGAGCATATCAGTGAAGAAGTAGTATATCAAGCCGATGGTCAAGGAGGGTATAATCTAAGGTCTAGGCTGGTTGCTCCCCTTAATAATAATGTTGTTCCTACCAAACAACTTGCTACACCAACTAAAAAGGCTACTATTTTACCAAAGAAAATGGTTGTCATTACCAAACCATTGCAAAAACCAGCACCTTCATCAAGCCTTGATCCTATCCAACTCAAAGCTCCAGCACATGAGGTAAGGTTTCCTGATAGACTGCATTATTCTTTCAACCTTGAGTCAGAGATTCCGAAATTGAAGATACCTTTCCCATTAATCAAGCAAATAAAAAATGATGCATTCAAAACTTCCATATTGAATTCTCTTCAGCCAAAGATACATATTGATACTAACTTTGTAAATCTTCAAGATGATAAACCTATTGTAACCCTAGGCCCTATGATCAAAGACCTAAATAATTCATGCCCACCTTTCTACATATCCTTGAATATCCATGATAAAGTCCTTCATAACTGTATGCTGGACTCAGGAGCTTCCCATAACCTAATGCCAAAATTTGTGACGGATGAGCTTGGTCTCAGCATTACAAAACCCTACCATGATTTGTTCTCCTTTGACTCCAGAAAGGTCAAGTTCTTGGGCCTCATCAAAGACCTTGTCGTAAACCTATCTCAACTACCTTCAAAAATCATCATGATGGACATTCTAGTGGCTGATATCCCTCATAAATTTGGTCTCTTGTTGTCTCGAACATGGATTAAAAGGCTAGGTGGCACCCTTAAGATGGACCTTACATATGCTACAATCCCAATGTTTGGAGGGGAGGCCAAGAGGCTTTACAGAGAGAATCAGCTTTCCTATATCATAAGCAATGAAAGGACTTCAGTGAACCACCCAATTTATGAAGTAGCCATTGATTTTGGGTCATGCATTCTGCAAATAGATGATTCTCAGCAAACACCAGTACAAATTACCAAGCCCGCCTGTCAGCAGCCCAAAGAAGTGACCACAACAGTCTAGAACATGTATTTTGATGGGGCTAGCACTCAAAACTCAGTAGGTGCAGGTGTAGTATTGATCTCTCCATCCAAAGAGAATATTCATCTATCTTATAAGCTTGACTTTAAAACCACTAACAATGTAGAAGACTATGAAGCCTTGCTGCTAGGAGTTAAAGATTCAAAGGAAATGGGGAACATGTGCATGAGAATATTTGGAGATGCAAACCTTATTATACAGTGGGTAAACAACACCTTTCAAGCAACAAATGTCAGACTAAAGGCCTACAAGGACGAGGTATGGAAACTAAGAGACTCCTTTATGTTTTTTGAACTGTCATATATACCTAGGGCTTTGAATCACCTGGCTGATTCATTGGCTATGTCTGCAAGTCTGTTTGTTTCTCCTTTACCTCCTAAGCTCAGCTATGATGTTCAGGTCAAGTACAGACCTTCCCTGCCAGATAATGTAAAATTTTGGAAGGTGTTTGGGAATGATGATGAGATTAGTAAAGTCCTTCATCTAGTAGATGAATTCTATGATATACATATAGATCAGGAAAAACTAAACATGGAAGAATCCCAACAGCTCAAGTTGAAAGATAAAGTAGCTGATGAGAATATTGTCCAATTACCCAGTAATTATATACCTTAGGGTCTATTACCCCTAGAAGATATTTTTGATCATAATGACATCCCTTTCAAGCCTTCCAAAAAGGAGCAAGACCCTGCTGTCCAAGAGCAAAACATAGGTAGCCAAAGCCATCCAAAACTTATAAATCTATCCACTGAGTTGACTGCTGATCAGAGGTCCGAATTTTGCAACCTGATAAAATAATTTGCTGATATCTTTGCCTGGGAGTACAATGACCTGAAAAACTATGACACCAATATCATCCAACATAGTATTCCTTTGGATAAGGACACCATCCCTTTAAAATAGAAGTGAAGATCCATCAATCCTCTCCTACTACCTGTAATTGAAAAATAAATCCATAAGCTCCCCAAAGACAAAATCATAATTCCCCTCAGGTATTCCAAGTGGATTGCAAACTTAGTGGTGGTAAGGAAGAAGAACAGGGAGATCAGGTTGTGTGTGGATTTTAGAAACCTGAACAAATGCTCCAAAAAAGACAACTATCCACTACCCAAGATGGAACACGTATTGCAAAGAGTCTCAAGGGCTAGTGTCATGTAATTTCTGGATGGCTTCTCTGGATATAACCAAGTTGTTGTGCACCCTGATGACCAAGAGAAGACTACTTTTACCACCCCTTAGGGCACTTTCATGTATGCTAAAATGCCATTTGGGATGATGAATGCTGGGGCCACTTTTTAGAGAGCCATGGACTTAGCTTTTGTAGGATTGAAAGATAAATTTGTGTTTATATACCTAGATGACCTAACTGTTTACTCTCACATCCATCATGACCATTTGCAACAATTAAGGAGGGTATTTCTAAAGTGCGGGAGGTTTGAGATATCACTCAACCCTAAGAAGTCCCAATTTCAACTTAGTGAAGGGAAACTCCTAGGTCACATAGTCTCAGCTGAAGGTGTGAAGATTGATCTGGTTAGGGTGGAAGCAATCCAGAAGCTGTCCATACCTAGGTCAAAAAGGGATATTCAATCCTTTTTGGGTAAGATAAATTTTGTCAGGAGGTTCATCCCTAATTTCTCTTAGCTGGTAAAGCACATAAAAACTATGTCGAAAAAGGATGCAGAAATAAAATGGACTGGACAGGTAAGAAGCTCTTTCAAAGACATCAAGAAGGCCATCATGGAAGCCCCAACCCTGATCAGTTCAGACTATACCAAGAGTTTTTATATCTTCTCCTTTGCATCCTATGACACAATAGCAGTTGTGTTGTTACAAAAAAATGATGAGGGTCTCGATCATCCAATTGCATTCTTCAGCAAGACATTGAGAGATCCTGAGCTGAAGTATGATCACATTGAGAAATAGGCTTATTCTCTCATCAAGTCATTGAAGACCTTCAGGATTTACATTCTACATGCAAAAGTCCTTTCCTATGTCCCTTTAGCTGTCGTGAAGGATGTTTTGACTCAGCCTGACATTGATGGAAAGAGAGCTAAATGGATTTACAAGCTTATTGAGTTTGATATAGAGGTGAATCCCACTAAGCTAGTAAAAGGACTAGGTCTGGCCAAACTCATGGCTAAAGAAAACTGTGAACTAATGGGGATCAAATTCACTTGTGTCAATTCAACAAAATTGCAAACTGTAGTAGCAACAGAAGTAGTTCACGATCAGAATGACATTCAACAAGTGGAAGAAAACTTGTCTTCATGTGAGTGGTACTCAGGTATTATTAATTTTCTACAAAAATTAGAAGTACCTCCCGGTCTCACTCCTAATCAAGCATGAGCTCTTAAATTAAAATATGTTAAATTTTGCATAGTTGATAAACTGCTGTACTGGAAAGATCTGTCTAGGTTTTTGTTGAGGTGTCTAGATAAAGAAGAATCAGATCAGTTCATGCATCACTTTCATTCCAGCACATGTGGGGGCCACCATTACTGGAAGACCACATCCCACAAGATTCTGAGGGCAGGGTACTATTGGCTAGTCCTTTTGTTGATGTATGTACCTTTGTAAGGGCTTGTGACCAGTGCCAAAGATTTATAGGGAAGCAATAGCTCAAATCCTTGCCCCTTAGGCCTATTGTAGTGAATGGACCTTTCCAGCAATGGGGTATGGATTTCATAGGTGAAATAAATTCATCTTCCAGTGGGAAGCATAAATGGATCCTAGTAGCCACAGACTACTTTACCAAGTGGATAGATGTAGTACCCACCAGGAATGCAACTCATCAGGTCATCATGAAGTTTTTATATGAGAATATCTTTATTAGGTTTGGATTCCCAGTAAGGTTAGTGACGGATAATGCACCATCTTTCAAAGCCAGGGCATTGGTTAAAATGTGTGAGTCAATGGGAATTCAGCTGGTGCATTCTACATCTTATTATCCTTAAGGAAATGGCCTAGTTGAGTCATCCAACAAAAGCCTAGTCAAGATCATCAGAAAACTATTGGAGACAAATAAAAAAAGCTGGGATTCTAAACTAAAGCTTGCTTGTGGGCTGATAGGGTAACATAAAAAAGATCTATAGGGACTTCTCCATTCAAATTAGTTTATGGTACTGAGGCCATTTTTCCCATTCATCTCATTTTTCCAGTGGCAAAATTCTTTCAGGAGGAGGAAGATGAACCAAATGATATGGTAAGGAGGATGATGGATTTGGTGGAGTTGCAACAAGTTAGGGAACAAGTGATAGGAAAATCAGAAGCCCATTAATAGAAGATCAAGGTCATGTTTGACAAAAGGGAAAAAGTGGACAACTTTTAGGTTGGAGATTGGGTCCTCAAGTGGGATACTTTCAGGCAGGACAAGGGAAAACATGGAAAGTTTGAGTCTCTATGGATTGTCCCTTTTGTGATAGCTCAGGTACAGAAGAACAACACCTTCAAATTGCAGAATCTAGAAGGGTAAGAGGTGTTTGATGGCCCAATGAATGGGCATTTTATGAAACTTTACTTTATTTGAGGCTCTGAGGCCTTGTTATTGTAAATTATTAGTTAGTAGGTTGTTTTGTCTTACAGAATAAACTCCATGCCCAATGGAATAGTACTAATGATAGTGTTAATTTTTTAGTTATTTTCAAGGAAATGGATTTTGGTCTGGGGTTCTTGGGACCTCACAGGGAGGTTCCCATCCCCAAGTAGGAGCCAAATGTTATCTCCCATAATAAATTTATTTTGATAGGATGAAGAATTCGAGTCATGTCATGAAATATTTAAAGATGACTAACAAATTGAGGGTCTCTGGTTTTGCTAATGGTTAAATAAATTGGAAGTTTTAGCTTTTAGTGGCTTAGGCGGGGTTCTTAACAGCTCATTAGCCACTGAGAAGCTTTGTTTCGGTGGCTAATAGTTTAACGTAGGATAAAGGCTAACCACCAAAAGAGGGCCCGATCGATTAAATGGTAAAATAACTTTTGGTGGCTTAAGCGAGACTTCAAACAACTCATTAGCCACCAAAAAGTGTTGGTTTCGGTAGCTTAGTGAACAGTCAAAGAAGGGCATTAACCACTGAAAGAAGGTAAAAGGCGTTGGGGAAAAAGAGGTTTCAGTGGCTTAGGTGAAAGCTCTAATATCTCATTAGTCACCGAAAGGCCTGTCTTTTGGTGGTTAAAAGGGATATCTGAAGAGAAAACTATCCGCAAAAATCCAAGTTTTATAGAGCCATTTGGAAAAAGGTTTCTGTGGCTTGGGTGAATAGGTCAGCATTTCATTAGCCACCGAAAGCCTTGTTTTTCGTGGCTAGCAGACAAATTTTTGAGGGCCCTTATCCGTCGAAAAGGTAAAAAGAAGAAAGGGTTAGAAACCTATCAAATCAAATCCCATCAGCAAAACAACGATCACCAAAGGGCATGATTAACCACTAAAAAGATGGGAGGCTATATCAAGGCGTAAATAAATGAGTGAGGAGGTCGTTGTTAAAATGATAAGGACCAATGCGATTTGAAACCCTCCTTTTCCCTCCATTTGTCCAAAGAACTGCATAAAATCCCACTGGGTATCCAGGTTGATTTTAACATGATTGTTGAGTAAGGGGTCTCGAAAATATCAACTAAATCCATCACCCTCTTACCTAAGCATCCATCATGCAGTTGAAATCCCTCATAATAAGTTCCTATTCTTCAGTACACTCCACCTTTAACTTTAGGATTTCTCACCACTAGAAAACCATTTCTGAGAGCCAACTTGCTAAAAACACTATTCAACAGAACTTGAATTGATTGTTGTAGGTACCCAAGAGTGACATTCAGCAAATGAAGAAGGGAGGGCCTGCTCTCAAGAAAGAGTTGGGAGACATCAGCTACCTGGAGGCACATCCAGAAGTCTATCAGTTTTCCAAGGATGATGGATTCTATAGGTTTTGTGAGAAGATTCAAGGTTCACACCAGTAGCTAGCTGAGACATTTTCCCTCTCTTTCGATGGCTCCAAGGCAGTCATAGGTAAAGAAGAATTTTTGATAGATGAAACCCTAATTACTAAAGTGACTGAACTCCCTAGCATAGGAGAGAAGTGGTTTAAAACCACCATACCAAAGGATGTAGAGTTTAGATCTTACCTGAAGCCTAAACATAGAGGGGTGGTGTGGAAGAAAAGTGTACCATCCTCCTGGATAGAAGAGAGGTGGCAACAATTGCTATAGGCCATTGTGGTATACATAACTTATGAAGGGAGATACAACAGGGCCATGATGTACCATTTTAAATTGATGAACCACTTCACAGGGAAAACCCCACTGAATTTACCTTTCTACTTACACAGGATCTTGGAAAAAATGGCACACAAGGTGAAGGCTCAACCAACCAAGATTGCTGGCAGACTATCTCATCATGGTCTTATCCAACTCTTGATCCAAGAATTGTTGAAGAGGAGAAATATGGCAAGGGATTATTTCTTATTTTGGAATGGTTTTGAAATAGGCCTACAGCCAGAATAAAAGGGGAAGTCTCCTTCTAAAAATTATAGCACACCAAGGAGTGGGAAAAGGAAGAGAATGGCTATATCCCAAGCAACAGCATAACAACCTCCTTCCTCTTCCAAAGCCAAGAAGGTCAAAAGAAACTTTTATTTCAGTGAAAAGTGACGGGAAGTTACAACACACAGTGGGAACATCTTGAACTTTCCCTACTCAGATTCAGAAGAGGAAAAGGAGGAAGGTGTAGACCTAGCATTGCAAGTTGTAGAAGAGATTGAAGAACTCCCATCACCTACACCAAAAGAGCAAGATGAACTAGCAGAGAAGGATTCCTCTAGCAAGCCCAAGACTCAAAGGATAAATTGGTTGTTGAGGAAAGTGTATGAGATGGATATTTCAGAAAGGGAGATAAAGAAAAACAATGCTACATTGACTAGGAGGAACAGGCTGCTACACAACTCTTACCTAGAGATGAGAGAGAGGTATGTTTTCCTAAAAAGACTAAACAAAAGATACCTAAAAGACAACACAATGCTATATAGAATGATTGGGATTCAGAGAATGTAGATGAAGGAAGCCAAGCAAAACCCTAACACCCACCTCACATTGGAAGCCCTAGCTAAAGCTGCAGTAAGCCTTCAGCCTCTAGAATCAAGCCAGGCTGCTATTAACCTTCCTAACATAGATCTTGCTGAATAAGAAAGATAAGTAGACAAACTTGAAAGAACAATTTTGGAGGTGCCTTAAGAATTTTTGAAGAACAGGGCCTTTGGTGGCTTAGGCGGACGCTAAGGTAGTTCATTAGCTACCAAAAGCACCACTTTCGGCAACTGACAGTTCTGATATTTTGTCCTCTTAACCACTGAAAGTAGAAAGAGGCATAGGATTGAATTTTGACACGAAGGACCATTTTTGGGCGAACATGAATAGCTTAGGGACGAAGTATAAAGATGAAGGACGTTGAAGAAAACATCAGGAAAGGTATGCTTCAGTTTTGCTGTGACATAAATGAGGAAAAGGTCACCAACACTTAGCTATCTAAGTGAAACAGTGACTTATCCAGCAGAGGACCAGTGATAGTTATTTCCAGTACTTACTTTAGTTATCAAAAGGTTCAAACAGTGAATGAATTCTATAGTTAGTTTAAATTAGGGTTTTTTGACCTAATTATGCAAAAACTATTATTTTGTCTATTTTTAGTAAATCAGATCTAATTTTTCAGGAAACGAATATTTATGTAAAGGCTATAAAGCATAATACTTATTTTATTGAAAAGGTTCAACTTTGGGGACTTCTAGACCATTACTATTGTCAAGATTCTCATATTTCTCAAGACCTAATTTAAGCTCTTTTGCTATCATATGTTCAACTTCCATTTTCTGTCTATTCTGTGCTTATGCTTGAATGTGCTATTCAGGTGTATTCAAGTTTATTGATGTCTGATAGCTCTCAGCCTATTGGCATATTGACGAGTTGAATTATAAGTACCTTCCTTGTTATGATTAGCCATTTATATATATATGTTTTATGTATGAATATTCCAGCATGATAAGTTCTCCATCTCTACACCATATTATCAAACCTCTGAACAATGGTAGTTCGAAGCCTTATCCCTAATTGAGTTTCATGCATGTCTTGAGAGTGTGAGGTTCTATAGGTTACCTAACTTGATCCATTTAGAAAACCCTAAAAAAATTTAAGTTACCAGGCATCCTTGAGCTGTAACCTAGAGGAGTTTCCTTGAGTGATAACACATAGTTCATCAACTTTTTTGGTAAGTGGAGGTATGTTGTTTTTTAATCTTTAGCCATGTAATTCCTTAAATGCTAGAAAATGAATGAATTTGGAAAATTACCTCACTACATTCCCTTTCTCCTTTTCATAAACCTAATACATATTAAGTTTGGGGGGGGGGGACGGGGGGGGGGAGGGCTATTCATTACCATTTTACATATTCATAATCTCATTTACCATTAAGCAACATGTATTTCCTAAACTATGCTCTGTTACACATTGAATAAAAAACATTGCTATATATTGGCATGATTCATAATATGAAGAAAAGGGATTTTTAATATACATTCATGGTTCATAATTTCTAATGCATGTATACTTTTAAATCTTATGTATTACAACAAACATACAAGTAAACCGAGAGAATGTTGTTAACACAATAACCAACATTTTTTATACTTATGGTTGTCACACAAGAAACAACCATAAGGAAAATTGCCACTCATGCATTTCAAATCATGGAATGATTTACTATTACATACCATCATCATGTGAATCCCAGCTACAAAGCCAAAAGTTTTAAAGAGAATCAATGCATAGTTGCATGAGGACATGCAACCAATCAAGTTGGGGGGAATGTTGAGCCACAAAAATACCACATTTTATTCATATTTCATATACCATTTGTCACCTTATTCCTATTTTATCCTTCCATAAAACCATTAATATCCACCACTTTGATAATACATATGGGTTTATATTACCATTTTCCAAATAATTTATTTTTGTGTATTTTGAGTTAATTTGTGGTTAAATATTAAGAAAATTAATATATTTTCATTATACCTCAAAGTTGGGTGAGTTTGGTGATGATTACAGGTATATTTGAAGACTTTAACAAGCTCAAAAGTCACCATCTAGCTTCAAATTCGAATTTCATCTTCAAATATGTGGGATAATTTCAGGGAGAAGATCATGGAAATGTGGAGAGAATATCTCATCCAATATTTGTTGGAGGATTTGAAGGGATAAGTTGAGAGAATAGTGGATCTATAATTATGATTAGTTATATTGAATTCATGTATAAATATGAGGGCTCTCTCCTCATTTTGTTAGAGGCCTCTCTAGTGGTTTGGTAGTAGCGAATAGTTTTCTTTTGAGAGTTAGTCATCGAGTCGATTTTCATTGTTATGTAATGGAGATGATGCTTAATGCAAATCCTTTTATTCTCCCATGTTAAGTTGAGTTTCTTTCTTATGAATTATTAGTATATAATTTTAGTGATTTCTTTCTTATGCATTGTTAGTATAGATTTTATGTGAGCTCACAAGTTAATGTTGATTGCTTTATATTAGTTTCTTTTTTGCAATCTTATGCTTTCTTAGATTAGATTTATTTCACGCAATTTCCTGCTTTTCTAGATTAGATTTCTTTTCATATCATTTCCTGTTTTTGCAAGCTTAATTCAATTTCATTTGCATGTTAATTTCAGTCACCTAGATTAAGTTAGCAATATTATACCCCTACATATATTTTGTATGTACCTCACAAGTTTACGCTCTCTTCGGGTTGACAATTAAATCGTTGGATATATGTTATAATTTGTTTAATATTTTTCCTCAACACTTAATGCAACAACATAACTTTTCTCTCCCCTCCCATGGAGGATGAGCGAGGTTTTATAGGCCTTCAGAGGATAGGGATGGTTAATAAAAAGGTGGATGAGGTGGAAGGGAAATCCTACTAGGTGGAATCTCAAGTCCAGGTGGTTCATAAGAGTAGGGATGAGGGTGCCATGAAGTCTTCCTTCGAGAAGCTTCGTGAATCTTCTCTTTTTCCTTTTAAAACTCGAGCACCGCTCTTTTACTATGGAGACAGAGCATTACCAAGGTGGAACCGCTTATTGATAAAATGGTAGAGGTAGTGTCATCGCTTATTGTCAAGAGACAATAGGCGTTACTGAAGAAGGTAATGTTTATTGCATAAAAGGCATAGGTAGTAGTGGAATCAAATATGAAAAATAGGAGTATGGACTAATACCCAACTTTACATTTTGAGAATTGAGGGCAATTTCTAATGTTTTGGGCCAACACATGATGGTGACCATATTTATGTGTAATAGAATGACCCCCAAAGAATGAGGCTAGAGGGATATGATAGGCGAGAGCTTTGTAAGAGAAAGCTATCACTTTGAGGCAAGAAATCACTTGATCGGAGATCATCGTCAACCATGATTCTAAAATACATCAATACTTTTGACTCATATCCAAATGACTCCTCATCATGGCTGCAAACCAATACAAGAAAGATCCATGAGAGATGTGAATAATCATGGCTACTAGTATACAACATAGATCCATGTGAAGAAGACTCAAACTTGGACATAGCTACCAGGCATACAATGTAGATCTATTTCAAATGGATGCAAATTTTAGCATAACCACGACCATACAAATGTGTATCCATGCTAGGAATTATACAAAATACTCCATCGTATCCTGGGGAAAGTAATGAGTGATTAACAGGTCCCCAGGGTCTCTATCTCGTCTTCCACAAAGTACAAATCTATCCATCTGATTACAATGTTTTGATGTCGAACATGGTAGAAACCACTTGATTACTGGCCAATGATGAAAATAGTTAACAAGTATGAGGGATATCACCATTAATGTCGATGATTCCCAACGTGCCCTAGTACAATATCCTGACTGTGAATAGATGATCTGATGTCGAACACTCGGTTGAGTCTCTCGATCAAATTTCAATGACGTGAACCTATGTAGAAAGTGAGAGAATCTATCATTAATGCATACAGATCTCAAGGTACTAATTGTTTTCTGAGACCAATTCCTGGATGATGACCTAAAGTCGACATGAATAGCCTCATCAAAGGAGGGCCATGATGAATCCCACAACAACGACATGAAAATCGAAACAAATTTTTGGAATTTTGAGTATGATGTAACCATAGGAATGACTCAAAATATACCGACACAAAGGTTGTTTTGACTGCAGAGGTAAACTCTCAATATGATTTTCCTATGAACATCGGGTGACATGACCGAAGACTTGGTAATATTGACTTGACCAAGAGGATACGAAGACATAATGCAACAGTGAATGATGCATTCTTTGAAAGATTCAAAGGAGTGATATGACTCATGAAAATGGATCGACTTGGAAGCAAGCTGAATTCCCAATTGGATGAATGCAATGGAGACAAGTGCCCAAGAGAACTCTTCCAGTCATGATTGGTTGGAGTATTCATTTTTCGTAACTAGTTAATCCAAACCAAAAAAGGGGTAAACTACCATTAGAAAGACGACTCTTCAAGTACTTTTATGAGTGTGAAGAAGACAAGTTCACGTGACAATCTTTTCACATTTAAGGAGTCCAAAAAGATCTTAAAGAAGACTCCATTAGGGTTTCTTTTCACGATAAGAAGGTTTAATGAGCCTGAAAAGAAGCAAATTTTGACTGAGAACATTGGTACTAGATTTAAAGAGCATGACGAAAATGTCGAAATTAGCGCTCGACGACTTTTTCCATTTTATGGAAGTACGAAAAATTCAAAAAAAAACTTGCTCATAACCAAAATGTTTAACTTGCATCCCTCCAAAAACTTTTAAAAGGCTATTCGATCTCCAAAAAATTAAAAAGACTAGTTTTAAATGACTATGTAAAAGGGCACTTTTAATGAAATAATAAAAAATATTAAAATAATGTAATAAAAACCTAAAACATTTCATATAAAAAATAATGAAATAGTAAAAGCCTATCATTTTAATATTTACCAAGTTGGAGAGCTATTTGAAGCAAATTGTGTGCAAACTTCAGGAAACGATTCTGGAGCCGTCAATCATCTGTTTCGTGATCTATCTATTCCAAGTAGGAGCTAAAACTATCCTTAACATTTTCATGGTCACATTTTTTTGTTTCCAAGCAGATTTTTTGGGGTTTTGAGGATTTTATCCTAGGGTGAAAATCGCACTTAGGGTAACTCTCTTTCCCTTTAGGGGAAAGCAGGTTCCCGAGCAGAACCGCATTTTTCATGTTTGAAGAGGAGGTTCCACCACTCTATCTGAAGGAGACAGAAGTGGTGCTGTAGAGTGCTCCTAAAAGATCAATGACCCAACCAAAATCATGTGTTTAAAGTGTTTTCAAAGGTTGATAACGTGTTCTAATACTTCAATTTTTATTTTTGGCAGGACATTTCAATTGAAATGGTTGTGTGGAAAGAAAGACAACATGAGGATGATGATTCTATACCTAGGGAATATTCCAATTATATAGCTACTTTAAGGGGATGTGGCCCCTAAAGTTTTTCCATGTTCCAAGCATGAGGTCTCATGTGAGACTACTAGAATATATACTAAGAATGTGGAACCCAGAGCAACAGTACTTCGAGGTGGGGGCCCACATTCTTACAGTGGAATTAGAGGACATCTACTTCCTTATATGGTTATCCAAGCGAGGAGAGAATATCTCATTGACAGGTCCTCGGGGATGGGACTTCACAACATAAGAGCTTATCGATCGTCACTATTTTTTGGGCACTAAAATGTGTGGGAAAAGGATCACCATTAAGGAGGTGATGGATTTTCCTCTCCGGATAGTGCTTTTCACCATGTAGCAGGTTGCATGGAACCAAGGGGCTCACCGGGATTCTCTATCTCATATTCTTTATGCCTTGGAGGCTATGGCACCTATGGTCTTTAACTAGGCCGAGGATTTACTGAGTGTCTTCAGGGATCAGTTGGCTAAGTGTCAACAGGGGAAGTTAAAATAGTTTGGTTATGGGACAATATTGGCATCCTTCTTCTTTGAGTAGGTGCCTCATCTGAGGCCTCAAGTGGCTTTCACCGGGCTGAGAGCACAGGACCCTCGCATGCTGCGATGGGTAGATATCATGGCCCGCACTGGTGGCGTCGAGGCTAAGGTCAAGTACGGAAATGCATTTTTCCATTTGTTAGATGACCAAATTCTCATGGTGGAGGACTATGTGTACATTGGTAATGAATTTAGGGGAGACCCTGATATACCCTTACCGATAGGTGCCCAATGGGGAGATATTGGTAAGAAGAATACTCAAGACTTTGATTATTTTTTGCATTTTTGTGTAATTTTTATGAATGATAACAATACTTAATATTTTCATGCATATGTTGGAGATGCATGACCTGGGGGATCTTCCCCAATTGATAGATGAGAGGGGGCCCACTTTGTTCATAGAGGGGATGATGAGTTGACTAAGTTGGAGGAAAACCTCAACTAGTTAACTCTTGACATTCTAGATGCTTCCATAGACGACCTCCCTAGGAGGTACCAGAGACATACAACTAGAGTGTCGGGTCGATTTAGCTGCCTACTACGGAGGGCAGTGAGAGCTATCATGTGCTACCATGAGCACCATTAGTCATTCTACATGATGTATACACTGAAATATATCTAGCTTCAGGATTTTGGTCATTTTGTATATCTGAAAGCCAAAGTGCTTTAGTTGGGGTATCATGACCATATTTTTTGTAAAACACTTTATATATATATATATATATATATATATATATATATATAGACTTATTTACAATGTTTTATATGTGTTCAAATGGAAAATGATATTTGTTAACCCAAAAAATCCCACAATGAGCTCTACATGACCTATGACACCTAAATACATCTACGTTTGACCCTCATTTAACCCCATTTGACCCCCACACCCTCAAGAAGGTTTAAAAATATGAAAAAGGGCCTAAAAACCCCTAAAAAGAGCCAAATAGCTATCAAAGGGTCTAAAGCCTCCAAAAAGGGGCTAAAACCCCTCAAAGGAGCTTAAAACCCCTAAAAGAGATAAATATTGAGCGAAAGGGGATAAATCCCCAAAAAGGGGCTAAAGCCCCAACCAGGGACTTAAAACCCTAAAAATATTGAGAAAAAGTATAAATAGAGGGGTGGGGGTCACTCTCAAAACACTCCTTCACTCCCTATCGTTATTATGCCCATGTGAGTTCCTTGAGACCATTTTCCTCTCAAACCATTCACCCTCCCTCTCCTCCATTCCTCCATTGAGCCATAGCTCCCATGCCAACCAAACTTCCCTCAGACATTCCCAAGTTTGAAGGGAAGGCAGGGGAGTGCCCCCAAAACCACATCATGATGTTTCACCTATGGTGCTCATCAAATAGCATCATAGATGATTCGATCAAGCTCATACTGTTCCAATGCACTCTCACAGGTGCTGCAGCCAAGTGGTACATTGAGCTACCACAAGCCAAATACCTGAATTTTAACTCCTTGGCTTTCATGTTCTTGCAGTATTTTTAACTCCTCGTTAGATATGATGAAGGGGTGGAGATATTGCTATCTTACCTCCAGAATACTGCGACCCACATAACCGACCACATCCATGAGTGGCGGCGACGTCATAGTTTGTGCAAGATTCAACTTGATGATAGGATCTTCCTGGATTGGTTCCTAAAAAATTTGCTACCACCTATAGAAAAGGACATCGCATCCGAACGTCCCCAATCCGAAGAGGAGGCCATATTGAAATCCCAGTAGTTTGATTTGATCTATGCATAGTCTGGATACCTTTACACTATCATTCCAGACGCTCCCCGTGCAGGAACCTCCTATCAGGATGCATCGGGGGAATCCCATGTTGCAAATGGCATCATAGGTTCTGTCTCCCACCAACCATAGCACCATTCAACACCACCTACAATACCACCATAGCCAAGAAACACCCCTAGTGTTTCCTAGCAAAACCAAACTCTAGACTATGCAAGAATGATGTCATAGTCCAGAGCCAAAACTTCTTATGCACATCATGCGCCATTCCAACAGGCCCAGGCATTAGCTTGGATGGCATATAAATGTGTAGGACAAATTCCCATGTTTGTGGCACCTCCCCCCTAAGTCTACTACTCACCACTAGTGCAAGCCATTCAAGCCCTCGCCCCAGCTCCACCTGCTCCATTGGGACAAGTGTTTGCACAACAAAACCGTCCCAACTAGTCAGCCCCCAATAACCAACAAGGGAAATACAGAAATAACTGACCCTAGAACCAAGGAAACAATCAATCGCAGGGAGGCGGTCAACAACCAAATCCTCCCAACAATGTCATGGTGAACCGGCCAGCCCAAAATCCTCAATGACCAAATGCACCGAGACGCAACGCTCCGTTTCGTACAACAAACAAACTGTGCACACTATATGAGGTCTATGGGAACTACACATATGAGTGTCCCTTCATGGGTCATGCTAAGCAAGCTATTAGGAACAAGGTTCAACATGCCACCAATACGATAGTCCAAGCCCAACCCAACCCGACACCAGCAGGACCTCCTCCTATGGTACTCCAAAACCCATTACTAGTCCAAGGACTTGTAGCAACTGTACCCCCTCCCCAACTAAATCCCAACACCCTGGGGGCACGTTCAACAATAGAAACAGGTGTTCACCACCTCCTAGCCATGACAACTACATAGGTCAATTTACAGACTAGACAAACTCAGTATGGAACCAACACCGAACCCATTGACACATCAACGACATCTATGTCCAAAACAGCCAATGCACCTCTTAAGTTACCCCCTTTCCCTCTATGCCCCTCTATATGATAGGTTGCCAACAATTCCAGTGCTAGAGATTTTTTCAGCTACAGCATCATGGATAATTTCTCCCAAACACCTACCGCCATGTCTACTTTTGAGGTAGTCAAAACTTACCCAATGCAACGGAAATCCTTACTAGGCGCCCTTGGTGCTGTGGACCCCTCTGACTCCAAGTTGATCACATTCGACACAAAGAATGGAGAACCGTGGATGCCATCAACCATTTCCTTCCAAATCTTGGTGTAGATCCAGAATTTGGTCGTGCACCGGTGCATAGTGGATGAGGGGGCATCCACGTGCATTATGACTACCCTAGTCTAGCAGAAGCTCGGCTCTCCAATTCTGCAACCACCATCTACTACTATGTGGGCTTATGCTGGACATCCCACTAAAGCCCAAGGAATCCTCCCTCATGTCCCCATCACATTGGTCGGGAAAACAGTGCTCATTAACATAGAGGTTGTTAATGCTCAGTTGGACTATAACCTTCTCCTTGGAAGAAGTTATATTTATTCCATGAGAGTCATAGCATCAACTACTTTCTATCTCATGATGTTCCCTCACAAAGGGAAAATCATGACAGTTGACCAACTGACTTATCGTGATCCACAAGGGCTAACAACGCCTGCCAATGTTATTCCTATGATCAACACTATTGATCTGCAAGGGATAACCACACCCACCAGTGTTATCCCGGCGGTCAACACCATGGTTGAAAACATACTAGCCTCCCTATTGTTGAATGTGGGCCCTGGGTTGTTTTCTGATACCACCATGATGGATTCTTTCCCCTTAGTGTCACCACAACCGAAACCAAATGAGACTGTGGATTTGTGCATGCTCTCATCCAGCACTACTGCACCCAAACATCAACCGTAGTTGCAATCCCAACCCCAACCACAATACCATCCGCAACCGTAACACAAACAATAGCCGCAGCATCATCATCAGCCACAACATTATGTGTAGCCGCCACCACAACCTCATCCCCACATGCAACCATCAGGGAGTTATCTGGGCTCCTCCCTAGTCCACACAATTCCCTTCCTCTTTCCCTCGCTTTGTGTCATGAGCAAGCCAGTAATGGCTACCATAATCATACTCAATTTTACATTGGGAATTCCTGTGTGGTACCCTAATCCACCAGCCCAACCACCAATGCCCCAGGTAGTCTTAAATCCTGAATCTCATCCTCCACCTGGCCCGCAAAAACCAACCACCACACCCACACCCGCATCGCCCCACCCAAAAAGGGCCAGTGGAAAAAACACAAAAGCTACCATTGAGCCTCGACATATCCCACATTGTGCCATCTGTGAAGAACAGGGCCATCCAAATAAAAATTTCCCTGAGATTCCCATAATCCAGGCACATTTGCATGCCATGGATACAATAGAAAACCTCCCCATGATTGAACTCCCAAGAAGGCCAATAGTGAGAAACAAGTCATTGAGAACAAACCATGCTTGCACCCTCTACGGATTGTATGGACACTATTCTTACCACTTCCAAGACTTGTCTGAGTGTTGAATGGCTCTAGCCAACCTTCGCCAACATTCCCTTGAATCTAAGATCACTCTAATTGAAGAAATCCATCCCCCACCTCCTTCTTCAGACACCATGTCCATTTACATGATGTCCCATTCTATAGACCCTCTTGTCTCCACCACCACTAACGGTCCATCAGAACTGTCTCTTTGTTGCTTCCACAATGATGAGGAGATACTTGAAGCCTTAACCACCCTGGAATACCCATGGGATGACATGCACCATTCGCAACCGCATCTCCATCCATAGTCGCAGCTCCATCCGCAGCCACAACTCCATCCGTAGTCACAACCTTGGTCACAACCTCAACCTTAGTTACCAAGGAAACAATAGGGTTCATTCCCACTCAACACTATTCTTATCCTTTTCCTTTTCCTTTTTCATTTCCTTTTCCTTTTCCTACCATCCATGATCGTGAGTAAGTCTGTCTTGGAAACCCACAATTTACAAGATTTCACACTATGAGTTCCTATGTGGTACCTTGAACCACCTACCCTACCTCTGATCCCCCAAGATGTGTTGACTCATGTCCATCCAATTGAGATGATGTTGCACCTACCTCTGGGTCAATCAAAGACTCTTCCCATCTCCAGGCCTGCCCCTCTTCCTCCAACAAAGACTGGGGAAAAGGCCACCAAAGCCACAACCAATACCATTTAAAGGATCTCTAGCACCAGTTTCCCTTCCATCTCGTCATCCATGGAAGATCCACCTGATATATCTCGGCACCACTTACGCGATGATAGAGAGATCTGTAAGACTGCCTCTGGTTTTAATCCATTCCCTTTAAACCATAGTGTGGAATCAGTTCTTCCCATAAAAGACCATATTTTGTCACCCCTCCTTGCCAATAACCTTCGTCTCAGCAACGGGGCACACCTCTTCACTGACTTAGATGGTCGACTCTTGAAGAAGCTGCACAACGGGCTCCACCTCAAGAGAGTCTATACCTGATATAACCACTATGAGTCCCTTATAGCGTAGTTTTTTTTCCCTTTTTTTTAACAACGTTTTTACCACAAATCAAAAACCCCAATTTAGGGGCAGCACCATTAGATGCTAGTTCGGAGTCACCCAGAACATGTTCAAGACACTTCTCACACCCGCTGACCCAAATTTCCATCTTCTTATGAGACCATCGCGTCATGTTTAACAAGTATTTTTCAGGACCACTTCCCAGAAGTTACCTCAATTTACAAGCCACAACATTGTGATGTAAGTGTCTCCGAACCTGTACTTGCATCACGCTTTCCTTCCACCACTCATGTGAGTTCTTGGGCCACCGCCTCAAAGGCACACCATTTTATTTTATCATATAGTTGTCTAATCAATCCACCGCACCTTATGAGGATCCCTGGACCATCGTCCAAAGGACGGATCATTTCCTTTGCATACATTTGCCATATATCTGCCTCTAGACTTGCACTCACATTAGATGTAGTCAAGTCCATCCATCACAACTCACACATAGCTCTCCTAACCTTTGTCCAAGAGCCACCTTGGTTTCCATGCCTCTATCGCACCAATTCACATGCCTCTGTTGCGATCTATCCCATGCATGTATTGGTATGTTTAAGAGAAACCTGCTCCATCCTTACTACATGGATGACCTTTGGACCAATTTCCACCATCCCAACATAAGGGGCACCACCCGTGCCACCGTGATCGGTTGACCATACTAGAGTTTCTTTTAAACTCTTTTCTGACTCCTAAAAGAATGAAAAGATGGCCGAGCGCAGCTGCTTCCTTTCCCCCTCGTTAAAGTATAGGAAAGGGTGTCTACATCATCTCATTTATCTCCTTTTGTGGACTATGTAGACCATCAAATGAAAAGGATGACCTTGGCACATTCAAGCCAAGACCGTTCCCCTCTGAATCCTTTTATGCTTTCTTGGGAAGATGGGCAAAACTTTACAAAAAATCTCACCATGGGTTGTCATTAAGCTCTTTTCCATCCTTCTCATCAAGAAAATATCACTGAGCAAACTTGGTTGCATTCATGCTTGAAAAAGCATCTGAATGACCGTCCAGTCATTATAGGTTTAACCTTTTTTGGCCTGACTGGACTACCAATGGTAAAGAATTCTTCCATCCCCTAAAGGATGGGAGATCTCTCCTATGTATAATTTTATCCTTTTTTGGGCACAGGAAACTACCAATGAAAAATATCCCCCACTGGAGTCTTATTCATGCTTTCAAACTCTCTAAAATTGGAAGCACCATCGAGCATTTACTTTCTAGGGCTCTCCAAAAATACATGAGATCGTACCACAACGGTGTCTTTAGACACAACCCCACAGATAATAGTTTGGAATCATTCCCACTTTGGGTCACCTTTGTTTAGATTACTCTGTAATGTGTCTTCCTTGGATCCCATAAGTACAAAAAGTATCTACCTCCCCCAAGTATTTCCCATCTGCAGTGACATTCTTGGTATTACAGCTATGATCCCTTTCCCATGAGTCAGTTTCATTTGCTACCTGGTATACCCTATCATCATACTATGAACAAAGGAAGTTTGAGTCTACTACACTCCCTCTGCCCCTGTTCAACTCCTTCCCTCCCCCCCCCCATTTAGTGGGTCAGTCCTCATATTGTTTCACATCTTTCAGTTATCTCCCTTGCACTTCTAGTCAAGGAAACACCATTGCCTTGACCATGGGTAGGTCTCCCTCTGTCGACGACAACACATGTATTCCATAGGATAGATCTATAGGTCCATGTATACTGGTTTCATTAACCTCATTGATGATTTACTTTGACCACTTGAGAGGAATCCTGAGTACCTCTCGGGATGATTTTTCCTCACGTGCTAGACTCCAGCTACGTCATCGCACCGTTGAGATTCATACAGGGTATTGGTCTGTGCAGTATTTGGTCAAAGACCCTGGATGTCACCTGACTCTAGCACATTGATGAGTCTATTTGAGGGACCCCAATAGGTTCATGTCCTTTGTGATTTCTGGGTTGCGTTGGAGACAGTGTTCAGAAGCCCCACTAGTGCATTTATATAGATTTATGATTGATGCATCATACTTGTACCACAAAGACTCCGACTCTTCGTCAGTAAACTATGTAATGTTCTAGATCCAACAGACCATTATTCATGAAGATATAGCATTCCATGAGAATTCCATGGGTCCAATGTAGCAGTTCTTTAGATCATTATTGTATTGAGCCTCTCATCGATGAAACTACTATTGTAACAATAGTTGTACATGATCAGCTCTTGTATTAGATGGATTATATCACATTATTATTTTGACATCGTTACGAGCATGAGGATGGCCACCTCATCCATATACATGTCACACATTATTTGTATCTCACCGATTGATGAGAACCATATTAGTACAAAAACCAAAATCCACCATGCCCCAGCCCAGGAAGCACCACCTCTCCCCAAGACAATCCTATGATGTCCATTGTCCATATGATGAGATCCTGCCCTCACACATTAGGGGGAAATATTTTAACCCAAAAAATCCCTCAGTAAGCTCTACATGACCTACACCACCCAAGGACATCCATGCATAACCCTCATTTGACCCCCACACGCTCAAAAAGGCTTAAAAATATGCGAAAGGGCTTAAAAATTCCTAAAAAGAGCCAAACTAGCTCCCATAGGGGCTGAAACCTCCAAAATGGGGATAAAACCCCTCAAAGGAGCTTAAAATCCCCAAAGGAGCTATAGATTTGTTGAAAGGGACTAAAACCCCAACCAGGGGCTTAAAACCCTAAAAATATTGAGAAAACGTAAAATAGAGGGGTGGGGGTCACTCTCAAATCACTCCTTCACTCGCTATTGTTATGCTACCCACGTGAGTGCCTTGAGACCATATGCCTCTCTAGCAATTCACCCTCCCTCTCCTCCATTCCTCCATTGACCCATAGCTCCCCATTCCTAAGAGAGGTGCTCTCCCAAGCCAGGGCATGGTGGCCCATTCCAACCAGAAGGTATACTTGTCTTTTCATGTTTTTGCTTTGGTAGATTGTAGTTTTCTAACATTATTTGTTTGCAGGTTTATTGCTTAACATCTTCTTGCAGGTTTCCATTGATTGCTTGCAGGACTTTTGGTTTTCTAACAGTTGTATGCAGGGTCTTGGAGCTTAACCCTAACGTTGTGTGCAAAGGGGTTTCATTTTTCTTATTTCGTTTACTGTTTATTTCATTTTGTTCTTCCATTCTTACGGGAACCCTACCCTTCCGTCCTATAGATGGAAGGGAGTTGTTCCTGCTCTATAGCTAGGGTGAAATCCCTACCATAGATTTTCCTTCCCTGCTCCCCCTCATTCAGTGGGTCAGTCCTCATATTGTCTCACATCTTTTGATTATCTCTCTCACGCTTCTGGTAAAGGAAACACCATTTCCTTGACCAGGGGCAGGTCTCCCTCTGTCGACAAAAACACATGTATTCTAGAGGATAGATCCAGAGGTCCTTGTATCCTAGTTTCATTAACCTCATTAATGAGTTCCTTGGACCACTTGAGAGGAGTCCTTAGTGCCTCTCGAGATGGTTGTTTCTCATGTGCTCGACTCCAGCTACATCATTGCACCATTGAGATTCGTACAGGGTATTGGTCCCTGTAGTATTTGGTCGAAGACCCCAGATGTAACCTAACTCTAGCACATTGATGAGTCTATTTGAGGGACCCCAACAGGTTCATGTCCCTTGTGATTTCCAGGTTGCATTGGAGACAGGGTTCAAAAGCCCCAGCAGTGCTTCTATATAGATTTACAATTGATGCAGCATATTTGTACCATAGAGACTCCGACTCTTTGTCAGTAAACTATGTACCATTCCAGATCTAGAAAACCATCAGTCATGAAGATATAACATTCCATAAGAATTCCATGGGTCTAATGTAGAATTTCTTCAGATCAGTATTGGATTCAGCCTCTCATTGAGGCAACCACTATTGTAACAAAAGTTGTACATGATCGGCTCTTGTATTATAGAGCTTAGATCACATTATTATTTTGAAATCATTACGAGCATGGGGATGCCCTCCTCGTCCATATACATGTCACACATTATTTGTATCTCACCCATTATGGTCCCTGGGTGACATTTTTGTATGAGATCAGTGGCTGATAGCTGTGTTTTTCTGGTGCAGGATGGCTGAGATTAAGTGGCATGAGAGAGACTGTAAAGATCTCTGGGAGGCGGCATTGCAGGATGGAAATGTGCATGCTGCATTGGCCCCGTTGTGGTTTTTTGAAGTTCATGTGGATACCCCTCATGAAGAGCTTGTTTTTGTTGCTGCAAACGTTGGTGATATTTTGGGATAGCTACAAAGAAGGAATAGGTCCCTTCGATCTATAGGATGGAAGGGTAGGGTTCCTAGGTCGATCCCACAGGATCCTTGGGTTTTATTTCTACATTTTAGTTTTATTTTTCCTAGTTTAGTTTTCTTTCAAATCTAGATTAGATCTATATTTTCCTGCATTTATAGTTACTTCCAAGTCTCCTTAAGGCCAAAACAAGCCCATTTGGCCATAGTACAAGTTACTGTCAGCCAGATCTAGCTTAGGTTCAAGAAATTTTCACCTTTCGGAGCAGGTCACTCTTATCAGGCTCAAAGGTGCGACCAGGTCGCTCATTCAAGACCAAAAGGTGCAACTTCATCCCAAAATCCAGATCGATTCTGTCTATAGTTTCTGAGCGAACCCCTCGCATGTTTTGGGGAAAATTTGGTGACCCCCTCGCCACATTTTCCCCAAAAAAAGTGATATGTCTCTCAGATTCATATTTTTAAAGATTTGGGACTGTCAGTGCGGCTCAGCTGCCTCTGTCCATCAAATTTGTGTCTATTTCCTTTCAGTATCTATTTATTTTATTATAGCATGTGTAAATCAATGTTAAATTAAATGGTTAATTGGTTAATGAATATGTTTAAATCTTGAATCAAAAAATTACTGTAGGTTTCAATTCTTAAGTTGAAATTAACATCTTTCCTAGTCCTTCCTCCTCTACCCAGTCATCACCCTTCGGGGTATTTTGGGATAAGATGAAGGGTGAATCTCATATAGTAATAGGCATTTCACCTGTCATTTTTCTAAACCACTAAAAATGGGTGACCTGGAAAGTAGAGGGGGTGGAGACTGATGGGGGTTTCACGGCATTCACGTCCTCCCTGTTGACCGACCTTGCATCCAGAGAGTGACTTGAGGATCTATGGATGGGATTAGTCCCATTGTTTTGAGAGCCCAACACTCTTTCCTGGTTGAAGAGAAATACAAGTGTAAGGCAGTCACCTAGTCAGGTTCAGATTCATATTCAAATATGGCATGCATTCAAGTTTCTGTTTACAATTTACTGCTATGTTAAATAATCTATTCACATTATAAGTTTTGCAAAAAAATCTATGCAGACTATTCATAAACCATACAAGAAGCCACAAAATGTAACATAAAAATAAGAGACATACACACAAACCATACCACATAAAAACAACCAAACTAAGTTCATGATGCTGAGCTAGCCTTTAAAATTTAAAATTTACACTAATTCAATAATCTACAGTCTTTGAGGACATAATTCCCTGACTTCATTAACCATGGGAAGTACTTGGGATCATCCCAGAAACTCATTGTGAGGAGTACCACAAGAACCCCAAAGTAGCTGGCCGCTGAGAGGAATTGCCAAGCGAAACGGGCAACAACCCCCACCGATTGACTAGCACTCCCATGAGAAAAAATCCAAGTGCTATCTTCTGGAAGTCTTGGTGGCCGAGTGACCACCTAAAGCCAATAGGAATCCATTAAAACCGAGGTCCAAAAGTCATTACCATATTTCACCACTTGACATACAAATCAGACACAATTGATCCCCCACGTTCTTCCTCATGCTTGAGAGGTGATCCACCATAGTTCGGGTCCTTGAACCAACACTGTCGATACCATTATCGATGACCCTCTACACCATTAGAAGGCAACACAACCTCTAGTTCAAACTCAAAATCATACCAGTATGAGCTAGACCTGCATACTACACCATCTAGCCCCATGGCTGGTGCAAACCCTGATACATTTTCCAGCTTAGTGATTGGCAGTGGACCCATGTCCACACCCTTAACCACCACCAACACCCCTGCTGGTGGCCCCAACACAGTCATGCAAACCATCATAAGCTAGCTATGACCACCCATATTGACCAGTCAATTTGTCCCACTTGTAACACACAGGGGCAGTGTCCCTTCCACCCACACTGTCCCACTTGGCATGCCTAGGGGAAGTGGCCCTTCCACTCACATAGTTTTGTTTACCACACTTGGGGGCAGTGGCCTGTCCATCATAACGGTGCCACAAGTACCCCCAGATATGCAGGTGCATCATGTCCCTACAAACACCACCACCATTGTTTCCCCATCTCACATCAACCTTGGGTCAAACCTTCCTTTCATGGCATGCCTCAACCTGCCTGACTTGGCTCGATTAAAAACTGACCCAATCTGCCATCAAAATTTTTGGCCTCGTATTCCAACCAAAATTCCCTTAGACATTCCCAAGTTTGAAGGGAAGGCAGGGAAGTGCCCCCAAAACCACATCATGATGCTTCACCTATGGTTCTCATCAAATAGCATCATAGATGATTCGATCAGGCTTGGAATGTTCCAACGCACTCTCACAGGTGCTACAGCTAAGTGGTACATTGAGCTACCACAATCCAAATACCCAGATTTTAACTCATTGGCTTTCATGTTCCTGCAATATTTCCAACTCCTCGTTAGATACGTTGAAGGGGTGGAGATCTTGCTATCTTGCCACCATAATACTGCGACCCACATAACCAACCACATCCATGAGTGACGGCGATGTTGTAGTTTGTGAAAGATTCAACTTGATGATAGGATCTTCCTGGATTGGTTCCTAAAAACTTTGCTACCACCTATAGAAAAGGATGTCGCATTTGAACATCCCCAATCTGAAGAGGAAGCCATATTGAAAGCCCAATAGTTTGATCTGATGTAGGCACAGTCTGGATACCTTTACACTGTCATTCCAGATGATCCCCATGTAGGCACCTCCTACTGAGATGCACCGGGGGAATTCCATGCCACAGATGGAATCATAGGTTTTGTCTCCCACCAACCACAACACCATCTGACACCACCTATAATACCACCACAACCAAGCAACACCCCTATTGTTTCCTACCACAAAAAAACTCAGGACTATGTAAGAATGATGTCACAGTCTGGAGCCACAACTTCTTATGCACATCCTGTGCCACCACAACAGGCCCAGGCATTAGCTTGGTCGGCACAGCAATATGTCGGACAAATTCCCACATTTGTGGCAGCTCCGCCCCAAGTATACTATGCACCACCAGTGCAAGCTTCTCAATCCCCTGCCCTTGCTCCACCTACTCCATTGGGACAAGTGTTTTCACAGCAAAACCATCCCAACTATCCATCCCCCAACAACCAATAAGGGCAAGCTAATAATAATTGACCCCGAAAGCAAGGCAACAATCAACCGCAGGGAGGTGGTCAAAAACCAAATCCTCCCAACAATGCCGTGGTGAATTGGCTAGCCGAAAATCCTCAATGACCAAATGCACCGAGATGCAACACTCCATTGTGTACAAACCAACCATGCACACTATGTGAGGTATACATGCACTAAATATATGAGTGTCCCTTCATGCGTCGTTCTAAGCAGGCTATTAGGAACGAGATTCAACATGCCAACAATATGGTAGTCCAAGCCCAACCGAACCTAACCCCACGAGGACCTCCTCCTACGGTGCTCCAAAACCCATTACTATTACAAGGACCAGTGGAAACTACACCCCCTCCCTAATCGAATCCCAACACCCTGGGGGCACCTCCGACAACAGAAACAGGTGTTCACCACCTG
The DNA here is from genome assembly GCA_001517045.1 of Pseudotsuga menziesii. Lineage (NCBI taxonomy): Eukaryota > Viridiplantae > Streptophyta > Pinopsida > Pinales > Pinaceae > Pseudotsuga > Pseudotsuga menziesii. The sequence goes on along the minus strand of LPNX010467282.1, from coordinate 951,561 downwards.
CTAGCCATGACAACTGAAGAGGTCAATTTACAGAGCAGAAAAAATTAGTATGGAACCAACACCGAACCCACTGACACATAAGCAACATCTATGTCCAAAACAACCAATGCACCTCTTCAGTTACTCCCTTTCCCTCTGTGCCCTCCCATAGGACAGGTTTCCAACAATGCCACAGCTAGAGTTGCTGTCAACGACAACATTGTGGATGATTTGGCCCAAACACCTACTGCCATGTCTACTCTTGAGATATTTAAAACATTCTCAATGCAGTGGAAAGCCTTACTAGTCACCCTTGGTGCTGTGGACCCCTCTGACTCCAAGTTGATCACATTTGACCCGAAGAATGGAGAACCGTAGATGCCATCAACCATTGGCTTCCAAATCCTGGTGTCTATCTGGAATTTGGTCATGCAACGGTGCATAGTGGATGAGGGGGCATCCACGCGTGTTATGTCTACCCTAGTTTGGTAGAATCTTGGATCCCCAATTCTGCAACCATCATCTACTACTCTGCGGGCTTATGATGGCCATCCCACTAAAGCCCAAGGAATCCTCCCTCATGTCCCCATCACATTGGATAGGAAAACAATGTTGATTGACATAGACATTTTCAATGCTCAATTGGACTATAAAATTCTCCTCGGAAGAAGTTATATGTACGGCATGAGAGCCGTAGCATCAATTGTTTTCCATCTCATGATGTTTCCTCACGAAGGGAAAATCGTGACAGGTGACCAACTGTGTTATCACTCCAGGAAACTCCTCTAGGTTGCAGCTCGAGGATGCCTGGTAACTTAAATTTTTTTATGGTTTTCTAAGTGGATCAAGTTAGGTGACCTATAGGACCTCACACTCTCAAGACATGCATGAAACTCAATCAGGGATAAGGCTTCTAACTACCATTGTTCAGAGGTTTGATAATACGGTGCAAAGATGGAGAACTTATCATGTTGGCAGATTCATACATAAAACAAATATATATAAATGACTAATCATAACAAAGAAATTACTTATAATTCAAATCATCAATACGCCAATAGGATGACAGCTATCATACATCAATTAACATGAATAAACATGAATAACACATTCAACCATAAGCACATAATAGACGAGAAATGGAAACTGAACATATGATAGCAAAAGAGCTTATATTAGGTCATGAGAAATATCAGAAGCTTGACAATAGTAATGGTCTACAGGTCCCCAAAGTTGAACCTTTTTTATAACATAAGTTTTAGGCTTTATAGCCTTTACAAAAATATTCAGATCCTAAAAAATTGGATCTGTTTTACTAAAAATAGATAAAATTAATCATTTTGGAAAATTAGGTCAGAACCCTAATTTAACTACTAGTTTAACTAAATCTAACACTTGTTCACTGTTTGAACCTTTTGATGACTGCAGTGAGTATTAGAGGAAAGCTGTAACTGGTCTCCCGATGGATGATCCACTGTTGGTTAAAATAGGTAGGGTTTTGTGACCCTCTCCTCTTTGATGTATCCCCAAAACTGGAACAAAACTCCTTTGATGGTGCACTTTACAAAATTTCAGCTTTTACACTTCATCCTCTTCTTTCCCAGGTGTTGGTGAAGTAAACTCTTCATTTTTCTGACGTAACCTGCCCTGTTAGGTCAACTTTTACCCTAAACATTTTGACAAACTGCTGAAAACTGGGGCTCAGAGATGCATTTGGTTCTCCAAATTTGTGACACCTATGTATAAACTGAAAGATTTTTTTGTATATTGGTGTTTTTTGAGCAAAAACCTCTCTCAGTTTCTTGAAATTCATTTCCATTTTCCAGATATTTGTATTTCAAAAACACATGTAAAACAACGAAACTCTGAGATCCAAAAATTACGGCTCAGAGATGGATTCTATTCTCCCAATATGAAATACCTATAGGAATCCTATGAGAGTTTATTATTCTCTGACATGTTAGGAACAAAAACCTCTGAGCATTTTGCAAAATGATTCTCCAATCGCTCAGAATCACCATTTTAAAATGATGCCCTTCCATAGTAAAACGCCAATTTTGGTGGCTTAGAGCGCCCTGAAATTTCATTCTTAGCTACCGAAAGTCTACTTTTAGTGGCTTAGAGACTGTTTTGAAATCATGCTTAGCCACAAAAACCTGTGTTTTGAGTTTTTAGAGTGAGTCCTCCTCCCTGTACCTACAAAATTTAAATTCAAACCCTAGGGAAGGATAGGGTTTAGATTTCCATCAGTCTTTTGAGATCAATACCAACTTCTTATCCATAAATTCATGCTTTACTGCAATTCCCTGACCTTTTAGGTGGTTTATCATGCTAAATTATGATAGGCCTCATGCAGACAACCATTTTCACTTTTCGTCCCTTTCAGTGGTTAAGAGTATTTAGGGTTTTTTTTGCTAGCTGCCGAAAGGTAGGGATTTTGGTGGCTAATGAACTATTTGAAATTTCTCCCAAGACACCGAAAGTTTCCCTTTCCAAAAATGTATCTCATTTTCTTTCAGTGGTTAACATCCTTCGAAAAACCCTCGTTAAGCTTCTGAAACCAAAGCTTTTCAGTGGCTAATGAGCTGTTGGAAAGCTCATCTAAGCCACCAAAAGTTCTTTTACCAGAATTTTAACCAATAACGTAATGAGCAAGCTTTAGGTGGATAATCATGGTCCCGCGTTAAACTCTTAGCTGCCGGAAGGTGAGATTTTCGGTGGCTAATGAGTTGTTGAAAAACTCGCTTAAGCCACCGAAAGCTAAAACTTTAAAATTTTCTTAAAAAATAGAACATCAGATATCCCAACCTTGTTAGTCATCCAAATATCTTTCATAATATGACCTGAAATCTTCATCACTGATCAAAAAATAAATTGTTCTGAGTGAAATTATTGAAAATTTTATTTAGGAGATAACATCTGGCTCCTACTCGGGAATGGGAACCTCCCTGTGAGGTCCCAAGAACCCCAGACCAAAATGCCTTTCCTGAAAAAGAATAATTAAAGCTATCTTCTAATTTTCTATTGGGCATGGAGTCATTTGTCTTTTATAACTGATCTACTGCAACCTGCCTGTAGCCCAATTTGCTAATTCATGAAAACAACGGAAAATGACCTAGCTGCTCGTATTAAGAGCTTATTTTCCTACCTATTCCTACTCCTAATTCTAATAAGTAAAGTCTTCTTATCAAGTGACATCATTCTTCCAATGAATCCATGTCAGAAGTTGATCTGCTGAACTTATCCTTGATCTTGACCCCAAAAATAAATGAAACCCTAGCATGCAACAATGTAGTTTCAAATGGTGACAGAACCAACTATCATCTGACAAAAATATCTTGATATCTATGCTGCTCATAAGTTCCGGATAGTCAGCAACAGGGTCGTAAAATCCAACAGGAAATACCTTTTTATGTTGCTGATATTTTCCTTCACTGATGTCAATGTTGAATGTGGACTGCTCAACCTTTGTTGGATCAAAATGCAAGCTCAACAGCTGATCTGAACCTTCTTGTTCTTTTATGATCAGATCATGATCATCAATCATTAAAATTTCCTTTTGAGAATAGTGCTCACAATCAGATGATAAAACAGGGTTTACATCATATGAATAAAAATCAGTTGAAAACATATAATTGCCTATACAATCATCAGTTATCATAGGCTCATCCTGGTTTGCTAACCAATCATAAAATCTAGATTCATACTTGTCTTGAGAGTACTTTGCAAACACTGAAGAATATGATTCTAAATCTGAAAGGATCTCACATGCTTGTTGTTGTTATGAATATGCTTTAGACTCATAATCTTCCTGTTCAAAATCTGAATCATACTAATGTTTATCTGGATCAGGTAGATGATGGTTTTCAAAATCAAACTGCTCTAGGATTCTCCTTGAAGCACAAATATTTTCCTCTACCTCTAAAGCATCTTCAAACATAATGCTTGATGATGAATATTTCCTTTCTAGCAGAAGAAGGGAAAGTTTTGAATGTAGTCCCATCACATAATATATCATGGCAGCTGTCTCTGTGGGTCATATCTCCAAAGGCATATCATGATAAGTGTTGTAGAATCTTCGATTGAAGATAGGGAAAGTTTCATTTTCCTCTCTTCAAAGCATAGAAATCAGCGAGATACAAATAAAGAGATTTTTTCTCACCCCAATGCTTCAAAAAGGCATCAGTGAATTGTATCCAAGAGCCAATGGAGTCAGCTCTTAAACTCTTAAACCATATAGTAGCATCTCTAATCAACGATTTAGAGAAAAATCTTAGGATTACATCGTCATGAACAATCTGAAAATGATCAATAAAATATTCGAAAGATTCCAAGTGCCTTTCAGCTGAAGCTTGCTTCTCTCCAGAAAATGAAGGGAGATATTCATAACAGTCAAGAGGATAAGGATGAAGATGATATGGCAGTTTTAATGGCTTAAACATCTTCATCCTAATTTTGATTTGAAAGGCTGTGGGCTTATCTGAGGGATAACAATCTGCTGACAAGGTTCAAAGGTTGTGGAAACGAGTGTTGAGCTCTGCATAGGTTTTGAATCAGTTTTGGTTTCTTCAAGGTTACATGGCTGATTAGATTTAGAAGGAATTTGGATACAGAGGTTAATTTTATAAATGAGTTGCGACACAAAGACTGATTTACCTTCTACAATACAAGCAGGCTGCAAATATTCTTCTACAGATGGATTTATAAAAGATGGTTGATAATCTTAAGAATATATAAAACATAGGACACTTCTTTTAACATGTGAAGGGAAAAGTATAAAGGAGATAATAAAAAATAACAACAATTCATAAAGTAAACTGATGAACTGGTACCTAGATTTTGAATTCAGCCTCTTCATATTTTATCAACCGGGTCCTCCCCAGTGGAGATTTATTAAATTTGGATGAATCAGGGAAATAGAAGTCTTTGTAAATATGCCCTAGCAGTAGGGATAGGTTTTATTCTCCCTCTACCAACAAATATGATCTAGATGTCCTTGCTGCTTTGGAAGTTTTCCTTTATAGAGCTCTTCCTTTTCTGATGATATTCTCTGGGTCTGCAATAGGTGTTGCTGGTGGCCTCTCTTGATTTTCTCTGGTATGATCCCTTTGCGAAGCCACAGTTCTTCAATGGAGTCACCAGGGATGAGATATTCACAAGTAGCAGTGCTTGAATATTCCTCAACCCTAAAATTTTCTGATTTACTTATAAACTTCTGAGAACTAGATGCTTCAGCATAAGAAGATTGAAATGGATGCCTATTTGATATAACAACAGAAATACCTCTAGAAATACCTAATTTAGCTCCCCTTATAGCTCTGGAGGTCTGTCTAAGTGAAACCCTAGCTCTTCTTAAAATCTCTTCTGGATATGAAACAGGTGTTACTGGTGGCCCCTTTAGGGTTTGCTCTGGTACTTAGTCTTCTTAAAGCCACCTTATTCCAATGGAGTCACCAGATAGATTATTACAACTAGAATAGTGTCCAAAATTTTTCTATCATCAAAGATAGATGTATGTCGTCTCCGAGGGAAGCTGAGCTTCAGTCTCCTCTCCCCAGCAACGATGCCAATTTGTTATCACTCCAAGAAACTCCTCTAGGTTGCACCTCAAGGATGCCTGGTAACTTAAATTTTTTTATGGTTTTATAAGTGGATCAAGTCAAGTGACATACAGAACCTCACACTCTCAAGACATGCATGAAACTCAATCAGGGATAAGGCTTATAACTACCATTGTTCAAAGGTTTGATAATATGGTGCAGAGATGGAGAACTTATCATGCTGGCAGATTCATACATAAAACAGATATATATAAATGGCTAATCATAACAAGGAAAGTAATTATAATTAAAATCATCAATATGCCAATAGGATGACAGCTATCAGACATCAATTAACATGAATAAACCTAAATAACACATTCAAGCATAAGCACAGGATAGACAAGAAATGGAAGCTGGACATATGATAGAAAAAGAGAAAATATTAGGTCATGAGAAATATGAGAAGCTTGACAATAGTAATGGTCTACAAGTCCCTGAAGTAAAACCTTTTCTATAACATAAGTCTTAGGCTTTATATCCTTTACAAAAATATTCAGATCCTAAAAAATTGGATCTGTTTTACTAAAAATAGATAAAAATAATGTTTTTGCAAAATTAGGTCAGAAACCCTAATTTAACTACTAGTTTAACTAACTCTAACACTTGTTTACTATTTGAACCTTTTGATGATTGCAGTGAGTATTGGAGGAAAGCTGTAGCTGGTCTTCTGATGGATGAGCCACTGTTGGTTAAAATAGGTAGGGTTTTGTGACCCTCTCCTCTTTGATGTATCCCCAAAACTAGAATAGACCTCCTTTGATGGTGCACTTCAGCAAATTTCATCTTTTACACTTCATCCTACTCTTGCCTAGGTGTTGGTGAAGTAAACTCTTCATTTTTTTGTTGTAACCTACCCTGTTAGGTCAACTTTTTCCCTAAAATTTTTGCCAAACTATTGAAAATGGGGGCTCAGATATGCATTTGGTTCTCCAAATATGTGACACTTGTATATAAATAGAAATAGGTGTTTGTATATTGGTGTTTTGTGATAGAAAACCTCTCTTAATTTCTTGAAATTCATTTCCATTTTCTAGATATCTGTATTTCAAAAATAGGTGTAAAACAGGGAAATTCTAAGAACCAAAAATTAGGGCTTAGAGATGGATTCAATTATCCCAATATGAAATACCTATAGGAAAATTAAGAGATTTTATTTTTCTCTGACATGTTAGGAACAAAAACCTCCAAGCGTTTTGCAAAATGATTCTCCAGTCGCTCAGAATCACCTTTTTAAAATGATGCCTTTTCATAGTAAAACACCAATCTTGGTGGCTTAGAGCACCCTGAAATTTCGGTCTTAGCTACCTAAAGTATGATTTCGGTGGCTTAAAGACTGTTTTGAAACCACGCTTAGCCATGGAAAATTGTGTTTGATTTTTTTGAGTGGGTCCTCCTCCCTGTACCTATAAAATTTAAATTCAAATCCTAGTGAAGGATAGGGTTTAGATTTCCATCAGTCTTTTGAGATAAATAACAACTTATTAGCCATCAACTCATGATTTATTGAAATTCCCTAAACTTTTAGGTGGTTGATCATGCTAAATTATGACAGGCCTCATGCAGACGACCATTTTCACTTTTTGTCCCTTTCGGTGGTTAAGAGCATTTAGGTTTTTGTTTGCTAGCTACCGAAAGGCAGGGATTTTGGTGGCTAATGAACTATTTGAAAGTTCTCCCAAGCCATCGAAATTTTCCCTTTCCAAAAACATATCTCATTTTCTTTTAGTGGTTAAATTCCTCCAGAAAACCCTTGTTAAGCTGCTGAAACCAAAGCTTTTCGGTGGCTAGTGAGCTGTTGGAAAGCTTGCGTAAGCCATCGAAAGTACTTTTACCAGAATTTTAACCAATAACATAATGAGCAAGCTTTCGGTGGATAATCATGGTCCTGCATTAAACTGTTAGCTACCGAAACGTGAGATTTTTGGTGGCTAATGAGTTGTTGAAAAACTCGCCTAAGCCACCAAAAGATAAAACTTTTAAATTTTTTGAAAAAACAAAACATCAGATATCCCAACCTTGTTAGTCATCCCAATATCTTTCATAATATGACATGAAACCTTCATCATTGATAAAAAAAATAAATTGTTCTAAGTGAACTTATTAAAAATTTTATTTAGGAGATAAAAAATTGACTTTTCATGATCCATAAGGGCTAACGACACCTTCCAATAGTATCCCTATGATCAACACCATTGATCTGCAAGGGCCAACCGCACCCACCAGTGTTATCTCGGTGGTCAACACCATGGTTGACAACAAACCATCCTCCCCATTGTTGAATGTGGGCCCTGGGTTTTTTTCCGACACCACCATGATGGCTTCTTTACCCTTAGTGTCACCACTGCCAACACCAAATGAGACTATGGATTTTTGCATGCTCTCATCCAACACTACTGCAACCAAACATCAACCACAGCAACAGCCCCAACCGCAACCACAACACCATCCGCAGCCGCAACACCAACAGCAACTGCAACATCATCATCAACCGCATCATTATGCGCAACTGCCACCATAACATCATCCCCACATGCAACCATCAGGGAGTTATCTGGGCTCCTCCTCAGTCCACACAATTCCCTTCCTCTTTCCCCCTCCTGGTGTCATGAGTAAGCCAGTAATGGCCACCTTAAACTTACCCAAATTTACATTAGGAATTCCCATGTGGTACCTTGATCCATCGGCCCAACCACCAATGCCCCAGGTAGTCTTAACCCCCGTGAAACCCATTGCTATCGAATCTCATCCTCCACCATACCCGCAAAAACCAACCACCACATCTGCACCCGCACAGCCCCACCCAAAAAGGGCCATCCAACTCTAAAATTCCTTGAGATTCCCATAATTCATGTGCATTTGGATGCCATGGATACAACGGAAAACCTCCCCATGATTGAACTCCCAAGTGGAAAAATAGTGAGAAACAAGTCATTGAGAACAAACCATGCTTGCACCCTCTGCGGATTGTATGGACACTATTCTCACCACTGCCAAGACTTGTCCAAGTTTCGAATGGCTCTAGCTAACCTTCGACAACATTCCCTTGAATCTGAGATCACTCTGATCGAAGAAATCCATCCCCCACCTCCTTCTTTAGACACCATGTCCATTTAAATGATGTCTCATTCTACAGACCCTCTTGTCTCCACCACCACTGACAATCCATCAGACCTATCTCTTCATTGCTTTTGCAATGATGAAGAGATACTTGAAGCCTTAACCGCCCCGGCATATCCATGAGATGACTTGCACTATCTGTAGTCGTAGCTCCATCCATAGCCGCATCTCCATCTGTAGCCACAGCTCCATCCACAGTTGCAACTCCATTCGCAGCTGCAAGCTCAATCGCAACCTCAACCTCAGTTACCAAGGAAATAATGGGTTTCATTCCCACTCAACATGATTCTTATCCTTTTCCTTTCCCTTTTTCTTTTCCTTTTCCTTTTCCTACCATCCAGTATCATGAGTAAGTCTTTCTTGGAAACCCGTAATTTATAGGATTTCACACTGGGAGTTTTCATGTGGTACCTTGAACCACCTACCCTACCTCTGAGCCCCCAATATGTGTTGACTCCTGTCCAACCAATTGAGATGATGTTGCACCTACCTCTAGATCAATCAAAGGCTCTTCCCATATACAAGCCTGCCCTTCTTCCTCTAACAGAGACTGGGGGCAAGGCCACCAAAGCCACAACCAATACCATTTACATTATCTCTAGCACCATTTTCCCTTCTGTCTTGTTAGCCATGGAAGATCCACCTGATCTATCTCGGCACCACTTACGCGATGACAGAGAGATCTGTAATACCGCCTCTGGTTTTACGCCATTCCCTTTAAACCATAGTGTGGAGTCGGTTCTTCCCACAAAAGACCAGATTCCATCACCCCGCCTTGCCAATAACCTTTGTCTCGACAAGGGGGCACACCTCTTCGTTGACTCAGACAATTGAATCTTGAAGAATCCATGCAATGGGCTCCACCTCAAGAGATTCTATGCCTGATATAACCACTATGAGTCCCTTATAGCATAGTTTTTTTTCCTTTTTTGTTTTACAATGTTTTTACCACAAATCAGAAACCCCCATTTAGGGGCAGCACCATTAGCTGCTAGTTCAGAGTCACCCAGAACCTGTTCGAGACACCTTTCACACCTCTGGACCCAAATTTCCATCTTCTTATGAGACCATCGTCTCATGTTTAACAAGTAATTTTCAGGACCACTTCCCAAAAGTTACCTCGATTTACGAGCCACAACATTGTGATGTAAGTGTCTCAGGACCTATACTTGAATCATGCTTTCCTTCTGCCACTCATGCAGGTTCCCGGACCTGTTGATGTATTTGTAACTTCAAAATGTCTTCACTTATATATCTTATGTCTTGTACCCTGATGTTTATTTCAGGAAGTGTCTATACTATATTTGAGTCATGTCATGCCCCAATGTTCCTATCAGGAGATTCAATAATGTAATAAGTCATGTGAAGTCATTGTGGGTAACCCTCCTATTGTTTAAGGGTTAAATTCCCTACAGTTCTGGGGCCCTAGGGTTATTATACTCTCCTAGAGAAGTCAGCCCTAGTGAGTTATTCTCAAGTCAGGAATTAGTATAAATAGAGAGTGAGCCTCTCTATTTATCACACACTCACTCACACTCAATTGTAGCGCATAGCTGAGGAAGAAGAAGTTGTTGGGGCTAGAAAGAAAGAGGCTACTACTGTCGGGAGATCATCTTACTATTTTGGGGTTTTACTTTTGGTGTTGATTCTATCTTTGAGGAAGTTGTGGGGTTTTCTCCATTTATTGTTAGATTTTTATCATTCAAGCTAGCATTATGATCTTAGGATCTTTAACTCAGAGAATAACATGCACAACAACAAAACACAAGATACAAGAGACACAAAGAATTTTCCTTCGGGAAACCATAAAGGAGAAAATCCCACAACTTCCTCAGAGATAGAATGAGCACCAATTGCAGCAGTAAAACCCGAAAACATAAAGATGATCTCCACAAATTTTGTCTCTCTCTCTCTCTAACTTGAGAGAACTTCTCCTCTCTCACTCATGCACCCCAATGAGTGAGTGTTTCACTCTCTATTTATATTATTTTGTTCACTTGAAACCCACTCCAACATGTCGACCTCACTTAAAAATTACTTACTAGAGCCGACATCTCTAGGAGTGTCTAATAACCCTAGTGCCTCACAACTTGTGGGGAATTTTCCCTCTGCTCAACGAGGGTTAATCTTGACTTAGATGGTGGGGACTATTTCCCTGACTTACAATGACTCACCTAGGGTCGACTTCACTAGGATAGTCTAATAACTGTAGGCCCCATAACTATGGGGACTTTAACCCTTGACCAATAGGAGGATTACCCACAATGACTTAACATGAATTTTACATTATAGAAACTTCCCAATCGGAACATCGGGGGCATGACATGAATCAAGTAAATTACAGACACATCTTGGAATAAACATCGAGGTACAATACATAATAAATACAAGTGAATACATTCTGAAGTTATAATTACATCAACACTCCCTCTTAACTAGGAAGGTATTCTCTCGACACAATTTATTAGCACAAGTCTTCTTCTATGTATCATCTGGATCATAATTGAGTTCTCGTCATCTTAAAGTCATCTTCATCTTCAGGTCATATTCATCTTCAAGTCATATTCATCTTCTATTTATCTTCATCTTCAAGTCATCTTCATCTATATTTGGATCATCACTCGATCTGTATCATCATCACTGGATCTAGATCATCACTCGATTTGGATCATCATCACTGGATCTAGATCATCACTTGATATGGATCATCACTACTGGATCATCATCAAGACTAGATCATCACTTGATCTGGATCATCACTACTGGATCATCATCAAGTCTAGATCATCACTTGATTTGGATCATCACTGCTGGATCATCATCAAGTCCAGATCATTAATTGATCTAGATCGTCACTGCTGTATCATCATCAAGTCTGGATCATGACTTGATCTGGATCATGACTACTAGATCATCATCAAGTCTAGATCATCACTTGATCGGGATCATCACTACTGGATCATCATCAAGTCTAGATCATCACTTGATCTAGATCATCATCGAAGCTGGATCATCACTGAATCATCATCATCCGTTACTGCTTTTGCTATCTCAATTAAATGGTGCTATCTTCTTAATTCTTCGCGTCACAGGAAGTTCTATAGATTCAATCTTGTAGGCCTACCCTTCATGTATGTCTTCATCAACACTTATATCTAACACTTAAGTTAGAATGGCCCACCCAACTCTTACATCACACCTCATTTTGTTAGAAAGGCATGCCCAGCACTCACATCTGAACTCATCTTGTCAGAAAGGCCCATCACTCACATCTGACCATGTGTAAACACATCACGCCAGAATGGATCAGCACTTATATCCGACCATGTGCAAGCACACCGCATCAGAAGGGCTCTGTACTTACATCTGACCATGTCTGAAGACACCGCATTGAAAAGGCTCAGCACTTATATGGAAACCATGCTTGAAAGCACCACATTGAAAAGGCTCAGCACTTACAGTCGACCATGCTCGAAAGCACCGCATCGAGAGGGATCTACACTTATATCCGACCATGCTTGAAAGCACTGCATCGGAAGGGCATGCACTCACATCTAATCATGGAGGAACTAATCCTACCATTGCATCAGAAAGGCCCCCAGTCCCAGAATGAGCTACCTGGTAACTGACTAGGTGCCTCCATTCTCTCGGAGAATGGTAGTTGCCCTTACATCTTACCTACTCGTCAGAATGGCCAACACTCACATCTGACATGGGAGGAACCTAATCCTTTAGCCATGACATAATGGTTCATCCCTTACATCTGATCAAGTGGGAACACATCCCTCTCTCACATCAGAATGGCTTCTTAGTCCTAGACTGAGTTTTCTTGGTAACTGACCAGGCACCTCCATTCCCAGAATGGCAATAGCCCTTATATCTGATCATGTAGGAACCAATCCTACAATTGCATCAGAATGGCTTAGCACTCATGTCTAACATGGAAGGAACCTAAATCCTCTCACCATGAAAGAATGACTCAGCCCTTACATCTGACCATGGAAGGAACTTAATCCTCTCCCATGTCAGAATGGCTCTCGGTCTCATCATTTCCCCTTAGAGGGAACCTTGACCTCAAGAACACCACGCTTCTCTCTGAAGTACTCAAACTTCACATTGGCCATTTCTAGCATAGAATCACACCAGGGTTGATTATGTCCAAGGATGACCTATGAGCTTCACCAGGACCGATTACATTTGAGGGAAACCTACCTCATCAGTTATGCTAGAAATCCTTCTTTCAAGAGAGCTTGATCTGGATCACTGCTCCTCTCTGCATCATACAAAAAATGCAAGTCAGATCAACCAAATCAAATAGTAGTTTTCAAAAGAAACCATACTACCTCCCAAATAGCAAGTGGAAACATCTTTTGCCTCAGCTGTACTCAGTGCCATGCAAGACTCCATCCTGCCAAACCAAGAGATCACACTTAATCCCATACTAAAGTAGCACCTCGAAGTGCTCTTCCTATCAATGGAACTGCCTGCCCAATACGAATCCACATAATATTTTGATTCACCTCATACTTGAGACCATAATCAACTGTACCCTTCAGGTACCTTACTACATGCTTTGCAACCATCAGGTGAACATGTCTCAATGTGTTCACAACAAATAAAATATCTGGTCTCATATTCATCAGGTACATCAAGGAACCAATCATCTGACGATACATCGTAGCATCAACCGCTTCTGATGAAGCATCACATAACAGCTTCATGTTTGATTCCATAGGTGTGGCCATGGCCTTGTAGTCCATCATCCTAAACCTCTTCAGGATTTCTAATGAATACTTCTCTTGTCCACACCTCCATGCCTAGAACGTAGTGCATCGACACATAACAGGAGCATCATTGATCTTCCATCATCAACCTTGAAGCAAAGGTTGGAATCTACTTTACTCTTAGTAAATCCTAGAGTCATCAGTAACCTATCCATCCTGTCATACCATGTCGAACCTCAAGATATTCTGTAGTCACTCCCTCTGGAGCTGAGCATCACACTCCCTCTATCTTTCGTACTCTATGCACTAAAACATTCTATACCAGAGTGACAAGTAGCTTCCTCTGCTACTAACATTCTATGTATCCATCTAGGATCACTGGATACCAAGATCCTCCATGTTGAACCTTTTTTTTCAAAAGTTCTTCTCACACCCATCTATGAGCTTGTCATCCTCTATCAACCTTGTAGCATAGTTTCAGATATTTATCAAGCTCATTATGTATGTGTTATCCCACGATGTTTCCATCTACTGCATGATGGAACTATGAACTTCTCTTCAGGTCTCGATACTACATCCTAGACATCATTCTTCTTGAACTGGTCTTCCCTTTATTCTTGGTTACTTCTTCATAGCTGGAAGGTTCTTTATTAATGATGTCGCTACATTTGTCATATTTATTCTTCATCTTGAACTGTTGTCACTTGTTCTTTGGAACAAGTCTTGTTCTTCTTTGCTTGTAGGCAATTATGTATGCAATCTTTCCTACAAGTCAAATGCAGTTGTATGGTTAGAAATATTTCATAAGGTATATTCATAATGAAAAATTCTTATGCATAAATATATATGATCATGTAACTACTTTAGCCCATACAACATCCATCCATATCTCATGGAAACTTTCTAGATGCCTTCCATCTCTACCAGGACGACATTGAGATTGTGCACTAATCTAATATGTCAGCAAAGAGGTTTCATTCTGTAGCAATGGAGATTTGTATAGCACCATGAACTACTTACCCATCACATGCATATTAGTACTATACTCTCATTAATGAAAACATTCTATCATGCATAATATATCAACTGAATATAAACAAATGCATAACAAAACAATATCATAAAATGAAAATTGAATACTTATCTTTATTTGTTTTGTGGGTAGAATCCTTCTTGATCCTTCCGCTTCATCATCTTCTACATTCATAATAGCATTGTTTCTCATCCAAATGCTAAGCTGGACAAGAGGTTCTTCAAGAGTTGACATCTTCATATTCCTCATTGGTTGAAGGATGTTCTTTGGATGGTGAGAGCTTAATCTTGAGTTGCTCCCATCTTCTCTTCTCTTATTATGAGTCAAGCTTCTTCTTCTTTGTGCTCTTCTGAAATTAATAACTTCTTTCTGGCACACATTCCTCGTATGAATGAATTCATGATCCTGGGAGGCCATTCAAGATGGCTATTGTTACTTTTGCATCTTGGGTCTTCACATTCTTCAACTATTTTCTCAAAGCCATCTTTTGATTTTTGTTCTTCCCTTCGAATAGATTGGTCAAGGAATCAAACATCTTCGGTGTCTTTAGGGAATACACTTGTTGTACAAGTTGATCTGTGATTGAATCAACAATGATCTTCTTAGCCTTGACTAGGTTCTTCTTGTGTAAGGCTTCTAGCCTCATCTCCCTCTAGAACCGGAACCTCTCTACTTGTGTAGGTATCCAATTCATTTTCTTCAAGGATATCATATGCTTCCATGCTTGGAATTTGTCAACTTCACCAAGCTTATCATCAAGCTGATGTGATAGATCACTTTGAAATGAGAACCTCAAATGAAAATAGCAAAATATTAGATCTTACCGATTTGAGGTGTCCGTCCTGGTTCTGGAGCTGGATGATCTAGGGTTTGTCAGAGAAACCCTAATTTTAAAAACTTGGAATCTTTTAGATATGATTGGATATAAAGATATATCTCTTCAATTTGAGCTATCCAATGTACTCCTTTTCTGAAAACAGTGGAGGGAAGCTCCCGGAACTAGAAGCCCTAGTTTTCCAATTTCTTCTGTCGAAATGCCTGTTACTATTTCTATGTTATCTCTAAAATTAATGCCCCTCTGTGTTTGAAATTTATCATTGAGGTGGCCTCACATGTCCCTGTTACAACACCATAGGTTTCATTAGAATTTGTTTCACCAATTGGGATTTATGATCATTTTACCAAGGTGACCTGTTACAGGACTGTTCAGAACAATGAATTTGTATGGACTTCCACATGTCACTGGTTCATCTTCTAAGTATCAAACTTGGACCACAGAAATTAAAGTCTGTGCCATTTCTTGAAAATATTCAGAATTTAATTTGGACCTTTGTAGCCCAAGATATAGCAATTCTCCCCAGGTGTCCTGTTTAGGGATGAATTCTGTAAGAGGATGGAACCCTAACTTGGAGGGATCATATCTCCTAGAATATAGCGAATCTGAGGTGAAATTTTGGCACAGAGTAAATCAATATTTCATATTCGGCCAATGTAATTTTAAGATCCTAATACTTTTTCAGTCTCAAGATATAGAGAATGTACCAAAACTTAGCAATTTTAGTATTTAGGGTTTTTCTAGCTCAGGGTCAAACTAGGGTTTGACTTTCCTGGAGTTTCAAGCAACCAATAATATTGATCCAGGTCTCTAAACTTTGATTTTGACAAGGAGAGAAATCCTATTCTGGGCTCACTCAAAAATTCCTCTTCTGTAGAAAGCCCTAGTTACCTGCATCGAAAACAGAAAATGCTCGAAATCAAATTTTGCTTTGACAGAAAGATGCGCCCTTCAATGGAGAGTCAGCCTAGCATACTTTTGCTGATGGATTATGGAGAGAGACCCAAAAAGTAAGAATCCCTAGCTTCTGTAGCTGCACAATGTCTTCTTCTCAGGTTAGCTCTGATACCATGTTAGATTTTTATCATTCAAGCTAGAATTATGATCTTAGGATCTTTAACTAAGAGAATAACATGCACAATAATAAAACACAAGAGATAAGAGACACAAAGGATTTTCCTCAAGAAAACCATAAAGGAGAAAACCCTACAAATTCCTCAGAGATAGAATGAGCACCAATGGTAGCAGTAAAACCTTAAAACATAAAGATGATCTCCACAGCTTCTGTCTCTCTCTCTCACTTGAGAGAACTTCTCCTCTCTCACTCATGCACCCCAATGAGTGAGTGTGTGTGTGTTCTAAATAGAGAGGCTTCACTCTCTATTTATATTCTTCGTTCACTTGAAACCCACTCCAACATGTTGGCCTCACTTAACAATTACTTACTAGAGCCAACATCTCTAGGAGTGTCTAATAACCCTAGTTCCTCACAACTTGTGGGGACTTTTCCCTCTACTCAACAACGAGGGTTAACCTTGACTTAGATGGTGGGTACTATTACCCTAACTTACAATGACTCACCTAGGGTTGAATTCACTAGGATAGTCTAATAACCCTAGGCCCCCATAACTTTGGGGACTTTAACCATTGACCAATAGGAGGGTTACCCACAATGACTTGACATGACTTTTACATTATAGAAACTTCCTGATTGGAACATCAGGGCATGACATGACTCAAGTACATTACAAACACATCCCAGAATAAACATTGAGATACAATACATAAGAAATACAAGTGAATACATTCCAAAGTTACAATTACATCAACATTTATGGTTTCCCCGAGGAAAAACATTGTGTTCATTGTCTCTTGTGTTTGATTGTTGTGCTTGTTATTCTCTCAGTTAAAGATACTAATATAATTCTAGCTTAAATGATAAAAATCTAACATGGCATCAGAGCTAACCTAAGAAGAAGACATTGTGAAACTACAGGAACTAGGGATTCCTACTTTTTGGATCTCTCTCCACAAATTTTCATCAAAATAAGGTTGGGATGACTCTCCTCCCTAGGGTGCATATTTCTGTTGAAGCAGAATCTGATTCTGAGCTTTTTTAGTTTTAGACCCGACACTACTACCAAAATTTAGGGCTTTCCATAGAAGTGGAATTTTTGAGTGAGCCCAAGCCTGGATTGATATCATCCTCAAAATAAAAGTTTAGAGATCAATATCAAAGCATTTGGTTGGACAGAACTCTAGAAAATCCAAACCCTAATCTGCTCCTGAACCAACATTACAAAAATTCAGCTCCAAATCCAGATCCGATATCTTTACCTGGTAAGTTCTAAATCATTTTTATTTCCATTTGAGGTTCTTAGTTAAGATGTCTCATCATACCAAGATTGATGAAAAGCTCGAGGGAGATGATAACTTCTGAGCCTGGAAGTATAGGATCTCCTTGGTCCTGGAAGAAAATGAGTTGGAATTCTATATCAATGAGGAGGTTCTAGTTCCAGAGGGAAATGAGCCTAAGGCATTACACAAGAAGAGTTTGGTTATGGCTAAGAGGATTATTGCTGATTCAATCAAGGATCACCTCATACCACAGGTGTCCTCTCTAAAGACACCTAAAGCTATGTTTGATGCCCTAATGAAACTTTTTGAAGGGAAGAACATAAAACAGAAGATGACTCTGAGAAACCAAATGAAGAATGTAAAGATCCAGAATGCAGAGACCATCTAGTCTTACTTTACAAGGGTCTCTTAGATCAAGGAAGAGCTGGAAGCAGTAGATGAAGAAGTGGAGAATGCATAGATTGTGATGACGACCTTGAATGGTATACTTAGGGCATGGGACTATTTCATTCAAGGGATCTGTGCGAGAAAGAAGTTATTCAAGTTTAGCAAACTATGGGAAGAATTCTCTCAAGAAGAAGCTCAGATAGCAGCTCGAGAAGAAAATATGGGAAGTTAAGATCGAGCTCTCACAGCCCACACCAAGAAAACCAGAAGGGACCATCATCACTCCAAAGATAAGACTTCACACTCTAGAAGAGATCTGTCTACTATTAGATGTTACACATGTGATGAGAAAGGTAACATATCCAAATACTGCCCTAACAAAGGGAACTCAAAGAAGAAAAATGGAAACAAGAGAAGACATCATGCTCATCCTGTAGAGGATGATGAACCTTCCATAAAAAGAATTAGATAAGAAAGTGATGATTCTTCAAGTGATGAAGAATATGTGATGATCTCCGCTCTCAAGAGAACTATCTCACATGGAAGAAATGATTGGGTCATAAACAGTGGTGCTTCCAAGCATATGATAGGATTCAAAGAATCATTTGTGAAACTATATGAACATGAGTCACCTCATAAGGTGAAACTTGGGGATGACTACCAGTATCCAATAAAAGGTAGTGGTGAATCCTCCTATAAGATAGACTCTGGAAAGTCTATGAAGATGAAAAATGTATTGTTTTTACCAAGACTAAAGAAGAACCTCCTCTCCATATCTGCATTGGATGTAAAAGGAATGAGGGTTGCTTTTGTAGATGGTCAAGTTCTTATGTGGAAAAAGGGAAAGAATTTTGACGATGCAATAGTGATTGGGGAACATGAATGAGGTCTATACAAATTGAAGGGCCAACCAAAACAAGCTTTGGTTCATGACTCAGTAGAACCAAATGAGCTTTGGCATAGAAGTCTTGCATATGTGCATTACAGAGCACTACCAATTGCAAGCAAAGCTGTTGAAGGTATTCCATAAATGCAGACAAAACATGAGGGTGTTTGCAAAGGATGTGCAAAAGGAAAGAACACAAAGAAGACATTTCCAAGTAGTAAGAGAAAGGAAAAATGAATCTTGGAAATCATCCACCCGATATATGCGGTCCGATGTCATCCAGTTCATTAAGCGGGTATGTATACTATGTTTCTTTTATAGATGATTTTTCTAGGAATACATGGATATACTTTATGAAGAACAAAGATGAAGTATTCAACAAGTTCAAGGAATTCAAAGCCTTGATCGAGAACCACACAGAAAAGAAGATTGATATTTTTCGATCAGATAATGGCAGAGAATTCACTTTGAATGAATTCAAAGACTTATGCAAAGATTCAGGGATTAAGAGGGAGTTAACCACTCCATATAATCCACAAGAGAATGGAGTTGTAGAAAGGAAGAATAGAATGATCATGGAAGATGCAAGGGACATGCTTCATGATAAATATATTTCCATGCATATATGGGCAGAAGATGCAAAAACAATGGTGTATGTACAGAACCATACTCTACATAGAGTACTCAAGAATAAGACACTTGAAGAAGTATTTTCTAGCAAGAAACCAGAAGTTAGCCACCTCATAATATTCGGCTGTCCAGTGTACATACACATTCTGAAAGAAAAGAGGACAAAGTTAGATCCTTCAGGAAGGAAGGGTATATTTGTGGGATACTCTGAAAGCTCGAAGGCTTACACAATATACTTTCCAGGATTCAAGAAGATTGACATCAGCAAGGATGTGACATTTGATGAAGACTCAGCTTACAACAAATCCAGAAAGAGACCTGCTGAAGAACTCGAAGAAATAGAAGCACCCAGAATTCATGACACAACCATAAACGAAGAATATTAAGAAGAAGATCGAGAAATAGAAGAACCTCAAGAACCTATAGATCCACCTCAAGAGAAGAATCCTCACAAGAGGAAACTTGCTTGGGTATGAGAAGTTATCCAAGGTGCAGAAAGATATGGGGCTCTAGAAGAATCACACAGAGAAAGGAAAAGAACCAGGTCCTGTTCCAGTTAGGTAGCCTTATTATGTGATTTCATTGATAAAGAACCTTCCAACTATGAAGAAGAAATAGAAAAGAAAGAATGGAAGGATGCTATGATCGAAGAATACCAATCGATCATGAAGAATGATATTTTGGATGTTGTCTCAAGACTTGAGCAAAAGTCTGTAGTGACTTCCAAATGGATCTACAAGATCAAGCATGCTGCAGATGGCATCATAGAAAAATATAAAGCAAGATTCATGGCTCGTGGCTTCTCTTAGAAAGAAGGAATAGATTATGAAGAAACTTTTGCACCTATAGCTAGATACACTTCCATCAGATCAGTACTTTCTGTGGCTGCAGTGATAAAATGGAAGATACACTAGATGGATGTCAAGACTGATTTCTTGAATGGTGTAGTGGAAGAGAAAGTGTATGTGGAGCAGCCACTCAGTTTTGAGACAAATGACATGGATTCTCATGTGTGTAGATTGAAGAAATCCCTGTATGGTTTGAAACAGGCACCTAGGGCATGGTATAGAAGAATTGACAGCTTTCTATCCAGTTTGGGCTTTACCAAGAGTAAAGTAGATTCCAACCTTTACTACAAGGTTGAATATGGCAACCCAATGATGCTCCTATTGTATGTAGATGATCTATTTGTAACAAGTATGGATGGGTTGATTGCTGATACGAAGAGAAATCTTGATTCCAACTTTGAAATCAAGGACTTGGGGTATGATGCATTATTTTCTAGGAATGGAGGTGTGGCAGAATGCGGATGGAATCTTTCGCGGTGAAGGGAAATATGCAGTAGAGATCCTGAAGAGATTTGGGATGATGGACTGCAAGGCCTTAACCACACCTATGGAATCAAACTTGAAGCTATTGAGTGATGCTTCATGTGAGTCGGTTGATGCGACGATGTATCATCAGATGATTAGGTCCTTGATGTACCTAACGAATACAAGACCAAACATTTTCTTTGTTGTGAACACCTTGAGCTAGTTCCTGACAGATCTGAGACATGTTCACTTGATTGCTGCAAAGCATATTCTGAGGTACGTTAAGGGTACAGTTGGTTATGGGATCAAGTATAAGGCTGATCAGAAGATTAACCCGGAGGGTTATGTTGATTCAGATTGGGCAGGCAATGCCATCGATAGGAAGAGCACTTCAGGGTGCTACTTTAGTATGGGATTAGGTGTGATCTCTTGGCTTAACAAGAAGCCATCCTGTGTGGCACTGAGTACATTTGAAGCAGAGTATGTCATAGCTTGTTCAGCTAGTTGTGAGGTAGTGTGGCTGAGGAATCTACTATCTGATTTATTTGATCTCCAGTTAGATGCTACTTGTATATATGGCGACAACCAGAGTTGTGTGAATTTGTCGGAGAACCTGGTGTTCCATGACAAGTCGAATCATATCAAGATCAAGTATCACTATATCAGAGATATGGTGCTAAGAGGAGTAGTGAAGCTCCATTATGTTGCAATAGATGAATAGATAGTTGATGTGTTGACTAAGCCATTGGCTAGGGTGAAGTTTGAGTACTTTAGGGAGAAGCTTGGTGTTCTCCAGATTGAGATTCCTCCCAAGAGGAAGTGATGTGTCTGTGTTGAGCCCTTCTAACATGGTGAGAGGATTGGTTCCTTCCATGGTTAGATGTAAGTGTTGTGCCCTTACGACATGGTGAGAGGATTGGTTCCTTCCATGGTCAAATGTAAGTGATGTTCCCTTCCGACATGGTGAGAGGATTAGTTCCTTCCATTGTCAGATGTATGCAAATCCCACATCCAGCATGAAAAAGGGCTGGCTCTATCAAGACACATCTAGTATGAAAAAGGACTAGCTCTATGTAAATCCCACATCCAGCATGAAAAAGGGATGGATCCATGAAGACACATATAGTATGAAAAAGGACTAGCTCTATGTAGATCCCACATTCAGCATGAAAAAGGGATGGTTTTGTGAAGACACATCTAGTATAAAAAAGGAATATCTCTATGTAGATCCCACTTCTAGTATGAAAAAGGACTAGCTCTGTGAAGACACATCTAGTATGAAAAATGAATATCTCTATGTAGATCCCACATCCAGCATGAAAAAGGACTGGATCTGTGAAGACACATCTAGTATGAAAAGGGAATACCTCTATGTAGATCCCACATCTAGTATGAAAAAGGACTAGCTCTATGAAGATTCATCCAGTATGAAAAGGACTGGCTTTGTGTAGATCCCACATCTAGTATGAAAAAGGACTAGCTTTGTGAAGACTCATCCAGTATGAAAAAGGACTGGCTCTATGTAGATGCCACATCTAGTATGAAAAATGACTAGCTCTGTGATGATACATCTAGTATGAAAAAGGACTGGATTTGTAGATGTACATCCAGCATGAAAAACGGATGGCTCTGTAGAACTTCCTATGATGAGAAGAATCAAGAGACAACACCTGTGATGATGACTTAGTGATGATCTAGATAGAGTGATGATGATCTAGATCCAGTGATGATGATCCAGCAGAGATGATCTATCAGTGATGATCTAGATCGAGTGATGATCCAGATCAAGATGAATATGAATTGAAGATGAAGATAACTTGAATATGAAGATGACTTGAAGATGAAGATGACGAGAACTCATTGATGATTTAGATGATATAGAGAAGAAGACCCGTACTAATAAATTGTGTTGAGAGAATACCTTCCTAGTTAAGAGGGAGTGTTGATGTATTTGTAACTTCGAAATGTATTCACTTGTATATCTTATGTCTTGTACCTTGATGTTTATTTCAGGAAGTATCTGTAATGTATTTGAGTCATGTCATTCCTCAATGTTCCTATCGGGAGATTCAATAATGTAAACAAGTCATGTCAAGTCATTGTGGGTAACCCTCCTATTGTTCAAGGGTTAAATTCCCCGCAGTTCTGGGGCCCTCGGGTTATTAGACTCTCCTAGAGAAGTCATCCCTAGTGAGTTATTATCAAGTTGGGAATTAGTATAAATAGAGAGTGAGCCTCTCTATTTATCACACACTCACTCACACTTAGTTGTAGCACATAGCTGAGGAAGAAGAAGTTGTTGGGGCTAGAAAGAAAGAGGCTACTTCTATCGAGAGATCATCTTACTATTTTGGGGTTTTACTTTTTACTGATTCTATCTTTGAGGAAGTTTCAGGGTTTTCTCCATTTATGGTTTCCCCAAGGAAAAACATTGTGTTCATTGTCTCTTATGTTTGATTGTTGTTCTTATTATTCTCTCAGTTAAAGATCCTAATATAATTCTATCTTAAATGATAAAAATATAATAGAGCCATGACCAGGAAGGCACGTCATTTTTATTTTTAGCATATAGTTGTCCAATCCATCCACCGCACCTTATGCGGATCTCTGGACCATCATCCGGAGGATGGATCATTTCCTTTACAAGCATTTGGCATATAACTACCTCTAGAATTGTACTCACATCACATGTAGTCAAGTCTCTCCACCACAACTCACACACAACTTTCCTAACCTCTGTCCGAGAGTCACATTGGTTTGGATGCATCTGCCGCACCGACTTGTGTGCCTCCTCTACAATCTATCCCATGCATGTATTGGTATGTTCAAGATCCACTTTCTCCATCCATATTAAATGGATAACCTTTGGATCACTGTCCACTATCCCGACATGGGGCACCAACTGTTCCACCGCAATCAGTTGACCATACTAGAGTTTCTTTTAAGCTCTTTTCTGACTCCTAAAAGAATGAAAAGATGGCCGAGCGTAGCTGCTTCCTTTCCCACTAGTTAAAGCATAGGAAAGGGCATATAAATCATGTCGTTTATCTCCTTTTGCATATTATGTAGACCATCAAATGAAAAGGACCACCTTGGCACATTCAAGCCAAGACCGTTCCCCTCTGCATAATTTTATGCTTTCTCGGGAAGAGGGGCCAAACTTTATGAAAAAGATCACCATGGGTTGTCATTAAGCTCTTTTCCATCCTTATAATCAAGAAAATATTACCGAGAAAACTTGGTTTCATTCATGCTAATAAAATTATCTGAATGACCATCCATTTAGTATAGGTTTAACCCTTTTCAGCCTGACCGAACTACCAATGGTAAAGAAGTCTCTAATCCCCTAAAGGATGGGTGAGCTCTCTTGTATATACTTTTATCCTTTTTCGGGCACATGAGACTACCAACAAAAAAGATCCCCCACTAGAGTCTTTTTCATGCTTTTAGACTCTCTAAAACTGAAAGCACCATCGAGCATTTACTTTCTTGGGCTTGCCAAAAATCCATGAGATCATACCACAACGGTGTCTTTAGATGCCACCCTATAGATAACAGTTTGGTAGCATTCCCACTTTGGGTTGCCTTTGTTCAGAGTACTCTGATATGTGTCTTCCTTGGATCCCATCAATATCAAAACTGTCTACCTCCCCCAATTATTTCCCATTCGTGGTTACATTATCAATATTACAGCTACGATCCCTTTCCCATAAGTCAGTTTCATTTGCTTCCTGGTCCACCCTTTCATCATACTATGAAAAAAGGAAGTTTGAGTGCACTACACTCCCTCTGCCCCTGTTCAACTCCTCCCCTCCCCCCCCCCATTCAGTGGGTCATTCCTCAGATTGTCTCACATCTTTCGGTTATCTCCCTCGTGCTTCTCGTCAAGGAAACACCATTGCCTTGACTAGGGGCAAGTCTCCCTCTGTCGACGACAACACATGTATTCCAGAGGATAGACCCATAGGTTTTTGTATCTTGGTTTCATTAACCTCATTGATGAGTTCCTTGGACCACTTGAGAGGAGTCCTTAGTGCCTCTCGGTATGGTTGTTTCTCACGTGGTTGACTCCAACTACATCGTCGCATCGTTCAGATTCATACAGGGTATTGGTCCATGCAGTATTTGGTCGAAGACCCTGGATGTAACCTAACTCTAGCACATTGATGAGTCTATTTGAGGGACCCCAACAAGTTCATATCCCTTGTGATTTCTGGGTTGCGTTGGAGACAGTGTTGAGAATCCCTAGTAGTGCTTCTATATAGATTTATGATTGATGTAGCATACTTGTACCATAGAGACTTGGACTATCTGTCAATAAACTATGTACCGTTCCAAATCTAGCAGACCATCAGTCATGAATATATAGCATTCCATGAGAATTCCATGGGTCCAATACAGTAGTTCTTCAGATCAGTATTGTATTCAGCCTCTCATTGAGGCAACCACTATTGTAATAGCAGTTGTACATGATCGACTCTTGTATTATAGATCTTAGATCACATTATTCTTTTGACATCGTTACGAGCATGGGGATTCCCACCTTGTCCATATACATGTCACACATTATTTTTATCTCACCCATTGATGGGAACCATACTAATACAAAAACCAAAATCCACCATGCCCCAACCTAGGAAGCACCACCTCTCCCCTAGAAAATCCTATGATGTCCGTCGGCCATATGATGAGCTTCTTCCCTCACACATTAGGGGGCAATATGTTAACCCAAAAAATACCACAATAAGCTCTACATGACCTACACCACCTAAATACATCTACCTATGACCCTCACTTGACCCCATTTGACCCCTACACCCTCAAGTGTTAGTTTTTCAACATTTAAGCTAGCATTATGTTAGGATCTTTTCACTGAGAGAATAACAAGCACAACAATAACATAAGCACATCACATGAGACAAGAGACACAAAGAGTTTTGATAGGGGAAACCATAAATGGAGAAAACCCCTCAACTTCCTCTAAGATAGTATCACCACAAGATGTGAAACCCAAAACAGTAAGATGACCTCCCAACACAACAGCAGCCTTCTGTCTTCTATCAAGCCAAAGTATTTCCTTCTCCAAAGGTGTGCCACACTTGAGAGAGCAAGTGATGTAATTCACAAGTGATAAATAGAGAGACTCTCACTCTCTATTTATATTCTTTCGTTGACTTGAAGTGCACTCAACCATGTAGGCTTAACTTACAATTACTTACTCGAGCCTACACCTTAATTAGTGTATAATAACCCAAGTGCCCCGAAACTATGGGGACTTACCTAATGACTTGACAATACTTGTTTACATTAATAATCCTCTCGATCGGAACATCGGGGTAAGACAATATGACTCAAATACATAATAGAAACATCCCGGAATAAACATCGGGTTACAATATATAAAATACATATAAGAATACATTCCGAAGTTACATATACATCAACATCAAGAAGGCTTAAAAATATGAAAACAGGCTTAAAAACCCCTAAAAAGAGCCAAAATAGCTCTCATAGGGGCTAAAGCCTCCAAAAAGGGGCTAAAACCCCTTAAAGGAGCTTAAAACCCCAAAAAGAGCTAAATATTGAGTGAAAGGGGATAAATGCCCAAAAAAGGGGCTAAAGCCCCAACCAGGGGCTTAAAACCCTAAAAATCTTGAGAAAAATTATAAATAGAGGGGTGGGGATCAATCTCAAAGAACTCCTTCACTCCCTATAATTATCCTGCCCATGTGAGTTCCTTGAGACCATTTTCCTCTCAAGCCATTCACTCTCCCTCTCCTCCATTCCTCCATTGAGCCATAGCTCCCCATTCCTAAGAGAGGTGCTCTCCCAAGCTAGGGCATAGTGGCTCATTCCAACAAGAAGGTATACTTGTCTTTTCATGTTTTTGCTTTGGTAGATTATAGTTTTCTAACATTATTTGTTTGCAGGTTTATTACTTAACATGTT
Source organism: Pseudotsuga menziesii (assembly GCA_001517045.1). NCBI lineage: Eukaryota > Viridiplantae > Streptophyta > Pinopsida > Pinales > Pinaceae > Pseudotsuga > Pseudotsuga menziesii. The sequence continues at coordinate 924,747 of LPNX010467282.1, read as the reverse complement.
TTTGTAGGTTTCAATTGTTGATGTATATGTAACTTCGGAATGTATTATTCTATGTATCTTATATATTGTAACCCGATGTTTATTCTAGGATGTCTCTATTATGTATTTGAGTCATGTGGTCATGCCCCGATGTTCCGATCGAGAGGATTAATAATGTAATCAAGTCATATCAAGTAATTAGGTAAGTCCCCACAGTTTCAGGGCACTTGAGTTATTATACACTAATTAAGGTGTATGCTCGAGTAGTAATTATTAGGTTGAGCCTATGTGTGAAAAGACAATTCAAGTGAACGGATGAATATAAATAGAGAGTGAGAGTCTCTCTATTTATCACTTGTGAAATACATCACTTGCTCTCCTAAGTGTGGCCCACTACTGGAGAAGGAAATTTTTGGGACTAGACAGAATACAGAAGACTACTGTTGTTTTGGGAGATCTCTTACTGTTTTGGTGTTGATTCTATCTTAGAGGAAGTTGCGGGGTTTTCTCCTTTATGGTTTCCCCGAGGAAAACTCTTTGTGTCTCTTGTCTCTTGTGATGTGCTTGTGTTTTATTGCTGTGCTTGTTATTCTCTCAGTGAAAAGATCCTAAGATCATAATGCTAGCTTAAATGTGATGAAAAACTAACATGGTATTAGAGCTAACCTGAGAAGAAGACATTGTGCAGCTACAGGAAGTAGGGCTTCCTATTTTGTGGATCTTCCTCCATAGATTTTCAGCAAAAGTATGCTAAGATGACTCCCCATTGAAGGGTGCATCTTTCTGTCGATGCGAAATTCAATCTCAAGCATTTTCAGTTTCGATGTGGAAATTAGGGATTTCTACAGAAGAGGAATTTTTGAGTGAGACCAGCATAGGTTTATTCTCCTCATCAAAACCAAAGTTTAGAGACCTGGATCAAGAAATTTGGTTGGGTGAAACTCCAGGAAAGTCAAACCCTAGTTTGACCCTGAGCTAGGAGAAACCCTACATACTAAAACTGCTAAGTTTTGGTACAGTAACTATATTCCGAGATTGGTGAAGTCTCAAAAGATGGAAATTTCAAGGGATGAATATAAAATCCTGATGAAGCCTGTGTCCAAAAATCAGACTCATATTCGATGTACTCCAGGAGATATGATCTCTCCAAGTTAGGGTTCCATCCTCTTCCAGAATTCATCCCTAAACAGGAAATCTGGGGAGATATGAAATATATTGAGCTACAGAGGTCCAAATGGAATTCCTGAAGATTTTCTAGAAAGGGCACATACTGTACTTTCGGTGGTCCAAATATCAGACTCAGAAGATGAACCAGTGACACGTGGCATGCTGTACAACTTCGCTGTTCTGAACAGTCTTGTAACAGATCACCTTGGAAAAAGGATCATAAATCCCAAATGGTGAAACCAATTCTGATGAAACCTGTGGTGTTGGATCAGGGACATGTGAGGTTACCTCAGTGAGAAATTTCAAACACATAGGATCAGTAATTTAGGAGATATCATAGAAACAGTAACAGGAATTTCTGCAGAAGAAATCAGTAAATTAGGGCTTCCTGTTTCGGGAGCTTCCCTCCACTGTTTTCAGAAAAGGAGTACATTGGTTAGCTCCATTTGAAGAGATCTATCTATTTGTCCAATCAGATATGAAAGTTTCCAAGTTTTGAAAATTAGGGTTTCTACGACAAACCCTAGATCAGCGAACTCCAGGACAAGGACGGACACCTCAAATCGGTAAGATCTAATCTTTTGTATTTCCATTTGAGGTTCTCATTTCAATATGATCTATCACAATAGCTTGATGATAAGCTTGGTGAAGTTTACAACTTCCAAGAATAAAATTATTTGATCTCTCTGAAGAAACTGGATTGGACACCTACATGAGTATAGAGGTTCCAGTTTCAGAGAGAGATGAGGCCAAAGAAGACATCATGCTCATGCTGCAGAGGATGATGAACCATCCAGAAAGAGATCCATATATGAAAGTGAAGATTCTTCAAGCGAGGATGAATATGTTCTGATATCAGCTCTCATAGGTAACATTACTCATGGAAATGATGATTGGCTTATAGACAGTGGGGCTTCCAAACATATGACGGGATTCAAGGAATCTTTTGTGAGACTATCAGAACATGAATGACTAGGAGATGACTACCAATGTCCAATAAAAGGTAGTGGGGAATCTTCATACAAGATAGACTCTGGTAAGTCTCTAACAATAAAAGAAGTATTGTTTGTTCCAGGACTTAAGAAGAATCTTCTATCCATTTCAGCCTTGGATGCAAAAGGAATGTGGGTTGCATTCATCGATGGTCAATTCATCATGTGGCCAAAAGGAAAGAAAATTGATGATGCAGTAGTGATTGGAGAACAAGAAGGAGGCTTGTACAAATTGAAGGGTCATCTAGTACAAGCCTTGATCCATGATATGGTAGAGCCAAATGAGCTTTGGCATAGAAGGCTTGCACATGTGCACTACAGAGCACTACCTATTGCATTCCAAACAAAGCATGATGGAGTTTGCAAAGGATGTGCGAAAGGGAAGAATACAAAGAAGACATTTCCTAGCAGCAAAAGCAAAGCCAAAGGCATTCTATAAATCATCCACTCCGATGTATGCAAACTCACTAAGCGGGTATGCATACTATGTTTCTTTTATTGATGATTTTTCTAGAAAGACATGGATTTACTTTATGAAAAACAAAGATGAAGTGTTCAGCAAGTTCAAGGAATTCAAAGCCTTGATCAAGAACCATACTGAAAAGAATATCAAGACCATTTGATCAGATAATGGTGGAGAATTCACTTCGAATGAATTCAAAGAGCTATGCAAAGAAGTAGGGATGAAGAGGGAGTTCTCAACTCCTTATAATCCACAACAGAATGGGGTTGCAGAACGGAAGAATAGAATTTCAAGCTATTTGAAGGGAAGAACAAAAATCAGAATATGACCTAAAGAATCCAGTTGAAGAATGTGAAGATCTAGAATGCAGAGACCATGCAGTCATAAGAGTCTCTCAAATCAAGAACAACTTGAAGCGGTAAAAGAAAAAGTGAAGAATGCAGAAGTGATGATGGCCACATTGAATGGCCTCCCAGGATCGTGGAATTCATTCAAGGAATGTGTTGCAAAAGGAAGTGATTACTTTCAGCAAACTTTGGGAAGAAGAAGAAGCTTGAATCATAAGAAGAGAAGATAAGAGGGGAGCAATTGAAGATCAAGATATCACCATCCAAAGAAGATCCCTCAATCAATGAGGAATATGAAGAACTCAACTCTTGAAGAACTTCTTATCCACCTTAGCTTTTGGATAAGAAACGATGCTATTATGAATGAAGAAGATGATGAAGCTGAAGGGTCAAGAAGGAGTCTACCCTCGAAACAAATAAAGATAAGTATTCAATTGTCATTTCATTATATTATTTTGTTATGCATTTGTTTATATTCAGTTATTGTATTATGCATGATAGGATGTTTGCGTTAATGACATAATACTACTAATATGCATGTGAGGGGTAAGTAGCTCATGGGGCTATACAAATTCTCCATTGCTACTTATCTAGAATGAACCCTCTTTGCTGACATATTGGATTAGTGCATAATCTCAATGTTGTCCTGGTAGATATGGAAGGCATCTAGAAAGTTTCAATGAGATATGGATGAATGTTGTATTGCCTAAAGTAGTTGCATGATCATATATTTATGCATAAGTGTTTGCCAGTATAAATATTCCTTATGAAATGTTTCTAACCACACAATTGCATTTGACTTGTAGGAAAGATTGCATACATAATCTCCTACAAGCAAAGAAGAATGAAGACTTGTTCCAAAGAACAAGTGATGACAGTTCAAAGACAAAGAATAATATGATGAGTGCAGTGACATCATTGATGCAGAACCTTCCAGCCACCAAGAAGAAAGGGAAGATCAGTTCAAGAAGAATGATGTCTGGGCGTAGTATCGAGACCTAAAGAGAAGTTCATAGTTCCATCATGCAGTAGATGGAAACATCGTGGGATACAAAGAAAGATTCGTAGCATGAGGCTTCTCATGAAGAGAAGGCATAGTCTACAAAGAAACATTTACAGCTAATAGAAGTGAAGTCACATGACATGCATAATCATGTGTGCAAATGAAAGAAGGCTTTGTACGAGTTCAGAAGACACCCATGGTATAATGCATACATGATGAGCTTGATGAATATCTTAACCTTTGCCACAAGGTTGATAGAGGATGACAAGCTCACAGATGGGTGCAAGATGAATGTTTGAAGAAGTTCAAGATAGAGGATCATAGTATCCAGTGATCCTAGATGGATACTACTTGTCACTCCAGTACAGAATGTTTCAGTGCATAGAGTATGTAAGACAGAGGGAGTATGATGCTCCGCTTCAGAGGGAGTGATTGCACCAGATCCTGAGGTTCGACATGGTATGACAGGATGGGCAGATTACTGATGATTCTAGGCTTTACTAAGAGTAAAGTGGATTTCAACCTTTGCTTCAAGGTTGAAGACAGAAGACCAGTGATGCTCCTATTATGTGTCAATGCACTATTGTTCTAGGAATGGAGGTGTGGCAGAGTACAGATGGGATCTTCCTTGGACAAGGAAAGTATGCAGTAGAGATCTTGAAGAGATTCAGGATGATGGACTGCATGACCACACCTATGGCATCGAACATGAAGCTATTGAGTGATGCTTCGTCAGAGTCGGTTGATGCTACGATGTATCGTCAGATGATTGGGTCATTGATGTACCTGACAAACATGAGACCAGACATTTTCTTTGCTATGAACACCTTGAGCCTGTACTTGACAGATCCAAGAAGTGTTCACTTGATTGCTGCAAAGCATATTCTAAGGTACCTAAAGGGTACAACTGATTATGGGCTCAAGTACGATGCGAATCAGAAGATTAACCTGGAGGGTTATGTTTATTCAGATTGGGCAGGCAGTGCCATCGACAGGAAGAGTACTTTGGGATGTTGCTTCAGTATGGGATCAGGTGTGATCTCTTGGTTTAGCAGGAAGCAATCCTATGTGGCACTGAGTACAACTGAAGCAGAGTATGTCGCAGCTTGTTCAGCTAGTTGTGAGGCAGTATGGCTGTGGAAGCTACTGTCTGATAGATTTGATCTCCAGTTAGATGCTACTTGTGACAACTAGAGTTGCGTGAAGTTGTCAGAGAATCCAGTGTTTCATGACAGGTCGAAGCATATCGAGATCAAGTATAACTATATCAGAGATATGGTGCAGAGAGGAGCAGTGAAGCTCCTGTATGTTGCGACGGAGGAACATATAGCTGATGTATTGACGAATGCATTGGCTAGGATGATGTTCGAGTACTTCAAAGAGAGACTTGGTGTTCTCCAGATCGAGGCTTCCTCCTAGAGAAAGTGATGAGACCCATAGCCATTCTGACATGGTGAGAGGATTGGTTCCTTCCATGGTCAAATGTAAGGGCTGAGCCATTCTGTCATGGTGAGAGGATTGGTTCCTTCCATGTCAGATATGAGTGCTGAGATCCATAGCCATTCTGACAAGTAGGTCAGATATAAGGGCTGAGCCATTCTGTCATGGTGGTAGGGTTGCTCCCTTCCATGTAAGATATGAGTGCTGGCCATTCTGTCGAGCAGGACAGATGTAAGAGCAATTGCCATTATAGGAATGGAGGCACCTGGTCAGTTACTAGGAACACTCAGTATAAGAACTGAGTAGCCATTCTGATGTGATAGAGGGATGTGTTCCCACTTGATCAGATGTAAGGGCTGAACCATTCTGTTCATGGCTAAAGGATTAAGTTCCTTCCATGTCAGATGTGAGTGTTGGCCATTTCGACGAGTAGGTCGGATGTAAGGGAAACTGCCATTCTCTAGGAGAATGGAGGCGCCTGGTCAGTTACCAGGTAGCTCAGTCGAGGAGGACTGGGGGCCATTCTGATATGATTGCTGGGATGTGCTCCCCTCATGATCAGATATGAGTGCATGCCCTTCCATCATTGTGAGAAGGATGTGTTCCCACCTGGATGGATGTAAGTGCTAAGCCTTGTCACAGATGATAGTAGGTGTGTCCTATCATCCTAGTGACTGTAAGTGCTGTGCCTTGTCACAGATGATAGTAGGTGTGTCCTATCATGCTGGTGACTGTAAGTGTTGTGCCATTTCACAGATGATAGTAGGTGTGTCCTATCATGCTGGTGACTATAAGTGCAGTGCCATTTCATAGATGATAGTAGGTGTGTCCTATCATGCTGGTGATTGTAAGTGCAGAGCCTTTTCACAGATGGTAGTAGCTGTGTCCTACCATGCTGGTGATTATAAGTGCCGAGCCTTTCCACAAATGGTAGTAGGTGTGTCCTACCATGCTGGTGGATGTGAGTGCTGTGCCTTTCCACAGATGATAGTAGGTGTGTCCTATCATGCTGGTGGTTGTAAGTGCTGAGCCATTTCACAGATGATAGTAGGTGTGTCCTATCATACTGGTGAATGTGAGTGCTGGGCCTTTCTGATGGGATTGTAGTTTACTACATGATCAGATGTGAGCGTTAGGCGTGCCTTTCTAACGAGCAGGTCAGATATAAGTGCTGGGCGAATACCTACATGAGGATAGGCCTACAACTAGCATGAAAAAGGGCTAGCTCTGTAGAACTTCCTATGACGAGAAGAATCATGAGATAGCACCAGTGTTGATCCAGATCGAGTGATGATCCAGATCCAATCTAGTGATGATGATCCAGATCGAGAGATGATCCAGATCTAGTGATGATGTTCGATGATGATCCAGATCGAGAGATGATCCAGATCCGATGATGAATTGAAGACGAAGATGACTTGAAGACGAGATGATACAGTTGATACAGAGAAGAAGACCAGTGCTGAAAATTGTGTTGAAAGAATACCTTCCTAGTTAAGAGGGAGTGTTGATGTATATGTAACTTTGGAATGTACTCTTCTATGTATCTTATATATTGTAACCCGATGTTTATTCCGGGATGTCTCTATTATGTATTTGAGTCATGTGGTCATGCCCCGATGTTTCGATCGAGAGGATTAATAATGTAATCAAGTCATATCAAGTCATTAGGTAAGTCCCCACAGTTTCTGGGCACTTGAGTTATTATACACTAATTCAGGTGTAGGCTCGAGTAGTAATTATTAGGTTGAGCCTACGTGTGAAAAGGCAATTCAAGTGAACGGATGAATATAAATAGAGAGTGAGAGTCTCTCTATTTATCACTTGTGAAATTCATCACTTGCTCTCCCAAGTGTGGCACACTACTGGAGAAGGAAATTTTTGGGACTAGACAGAAGACAGAAGACTACTGCTGTTTTGGGAGATCTCTTACTATTTTGGTGTTGATTCTATCTTAGAGGAAGTTGCGGGGTTTTCTCGTTTATGGTTTCCCCGAGGAAAACTCTTTGTGTCTCTTGTCTCTTGTGATGTGCTTGTGTTTTATTGCTGTGCTTGTTATTCTCTTAGTGAAAAGATCCTAATATCATAATGCTAGCTTAAATGTGATGAAAAACTAACATCAATTGATTGCTTGTAGGTCTTTTGGTTTTCTAACAGTTGTATGCAGGGTCTTGGAGCTTAACCCTAACCTTGTGTGCATAGGGGTTTTGTTTTTCTTATTTCATTTACTATTTATTTCCTTCTATTCTTCCATTCTCACAAGAACCCTACGCTTCTGTCCTATACATGGAAGGGAGATGTTCCTGCTCTGTAGCTAGGGTGAAATCCCTACTATAGATTTGAGAGTGAAGGAGAGCAGTAACAGGTAGGAATGACACCCTTCCATCTATAGGACGAAAGGGTAGGTTTCCTGTGAGGATGAAAGAATAGAAAGAAAATAAACAGTAAACAACTAGCATGAGGATAGGCCTACAACTAGCATGAAAAAGGGCTGGCTCTGTAGAACTTCCTATGACGAGAAGAATCATGAGATAGCACCAGTGTTGATCCAGATCGAGTGATGATCGAGATCCAGTAATGATGATCCAACAGTAATGATCCAGATCGAGTGATGATCCAGATCCAGTCCAGTGATGATGATCCCGATCGAGAGATGATCCAAATCTAGTGATGATGTTCGATGATGATCCAGATCGAGAGATGATCCAGATCCGATGATGACTTGAAGACGAAGATGAATTGAAGATGAGATGATCCAATTGATATAAAGAAGAAGACCAGTGCTGAAAATTGTGTCGAAAGAATACCTTCCTAGTTAAGAGGGAGTGTTGATGTATATGTAACTTTGGAATGTATTCTTTTATGTATCTTATATATTGTAACCCGATGTTTATTCCGGGATGTCTCTATTATGTATTTGAGTCATGTGGTCATGCCCCGATGTTCCGATCGAGAGGATTAATAATGTAATCAAGTCATATCAAGTCATTAGGTAAGTCCCCACAGTTTCGGGGCACTTGAGTTATTATACACTAATTAAGGTGTAGGCTTGAGTAGTAATTATTAGGTTGAGCCTATGTGTGAAAAGGCAATTCAAGTGAACGGATGAATATAAATAGAGAGTGAGAGTCTCTCTATTTATCACTTGTGAAATTCATCACTTGCTCTCCCAAGTGTGGCGCACTATTGGAGAAGGAAATTTTTGGGACTAGACAGAAGACAGAAGACTACTGCTGTTTTGGGAGATCTCTTACTGTTTTGGTGTTGATTCTATCTTAGAGGAAGTTGTGGGGTTTTCTCCTTTATGGTTTCCCTGAGGAAAACTCTTTGTGTCTCTTGTCTCTTGTGATGTGCTTGTGTTTTATTGCTGTGCTTGTTATTCTCTCAGTGAAAAGATCCTAATATCATAATGCTAGCTTAAATGTGATGAAAAACTAACATCAATTGATTGCTTGTAGGTCTTTTGGTTTTCTAATAGTTGTATGCAGGGTCTTGGAGCTTAACCCTAACCTTGTGTGCATAGGGGTTTTATTTTTCTTATTTCATTTACTGTTTATTTCATTCTATTCTTCCATTCTCACAAGAACCCGACGCTTCCGTCCTATACATGGAAGGGAGATGTTCCTGCTCTGTAGCTAGGGTGAAATCCCTACTACAGATTTGAGATTGAAGGAGAGCAGTAACATGTAGGAATGACACCCTTCCATCTATAGGACGAAAGGGTAGGTTTCCTGTGAGGATGAAAGAATAGAAAGAAAATAAACAGTAAACAACTAGCATGAAAAAGGGCTGGCTCTGTAGAACTTCCTATGACGAGAAGAATCATGAGATAGCACTAGTGTTGATCCAGATCGAGTGATGATCCAGATCCAGTAATGATGATCCAGCAGTAATGATCCAGATCGAGTGATGATCTAGATCCAGTCCAGTGATGATGATCCAGATCTAGTGATGATGTTCGATGATGATCCAGATCGAGAGATGATCCAGATCCGATGATGACTTGAAGACGAACATGACTTGAAGATGAGATGATCCAGTTGATACAGAGAAGAAGACCAATGCTGAAAATTGTGTCGAAAGAATACCTTCCTAGTTAAGAGGGAGTGTTGATGTATATGTAACTTCGAAATGTATTCTTCTATGTATCTTATATATTGTAACCCGATGTTTATTCCGGGATGTCTCTATTATGTATTTGAGTCATGTGGTCATGCCCCGATGTTCCGATCGAGAGGATTAATAATGTAATCAAGTCATATCAAGTCATTAGGTAAGTCCCCATAGTTTCAGGGCACTTGAGTTATTATACACTAATTAAGGTGTAGGCTCGAGTAGTAATTATTAGGTTGAGCCTACGTGTGAAAAGGAAATTCAAGTGAACGGATGAATATAAATAGAGAGTGAGAGTCTCTCTATTTATCACTTGTGAAATTCATCACTTGCTCTCCCAAGTGTGGCGCACTACTGGAGAAGTAAATTTTTGGGACTAGACAGAAGACAGAAGACTACTACTATTTTGGGAGATCTCTTACTGTTTTGGTGTTGATTCTATCTTAGAGGAAGTTGTGGGGTTTTCTCCTTTATGGTTTCCCCGAGGAAAACTCTTTGTGTCTCTTGTCTCTTGTGATGTGCTTGTGTTTTATTGCTGTGCTTGTTATTCTCTCAGTGAAAAGATCCTAATATCATAATGCTAGCTTAAATGTGATGAAAAACTAACATCAATTGATTGCTTGTAGGTCTTTTGGTTTTCTAACAGTTGTATGCAAGGTCTTGGAGCTTAACCCTAACCTTGTGTGCATAGGGGTTTTGTTTTTCTTATTTCATTTACTATTTATTTCCTTCTATTCTTCCATTCTCACAAGAACCCTACGCTTCTGTCCTATACATGGAAGGGAGATGTTCCTGCTCTGTAGCTAGGGTGAAATCCCTACTACAGATTTGAGAGTGAAGGAGTGCAGTAACAGGTAGGAATGACACCCTTCCATCTATAGGACGAAAGGGTAGGTTTCCTGTGAGGATGAAAGAATAGAAAGAAAATAAACAGTAAACAAAATAAGAAAAATGAAACACCTCTATGCACAAGGTTAGGGTTAAGCTCCAATATCCTACATACAACTGTTAGAAAACCAAAAGACCTGCAAGAAATCAATGGAAACCTGAAAGAAGATGTTAAGCAATAAACCTGCAAACAAATAATCTTAGAAAACTACAATCTACCAAAGCAAAAACATGAAAAGAAAAGTATACCTTCTGGTTGGAATGGGCCACCATGCCCTAGCTTGGGAGAGCACCTCTCTTAGGAATGGGGAGCTATGGCTCAATCGAGGAATGGAGGAGAGGGAGCGTGAATGGATTGAGAGGAAAATGGTCTCAAGGAACTCTCATGAGCAACATAACGATAGGGAGTGAAGGAGTGATTTGAGAGTGACTCCCACCCCTCTATTTATACATTTTCTCAAGATTTTTTGGGTTTTAAGCCCCTGGTTGGGGCTTTAGCCCCTTTTTTTGTATTTTATCCCCTTTCACCCAATATTTAGCTCCTTTGGGGGTTTTAATCTCCTTTGAGGGGTTTTATCCCATTTTTGGAGGTTTTAGCCCCTATGGGACCTATTTTGGCTCTTTTTAGGGGTTTTTAAGCCCCTTTTCATATTTTTAAGCATTTTTGAGGGTGTGGGGGTCAAATGAGGGTCATGCATGGATATCCTTGGGTGGTGTAGGTCATGTAGACCTTAGTGAGGGATTGTTTGGGTTAATAGATTTCCCCCTAATGTGTGAGGGTAGGATCTCACTGTATGGTCAACGGACATCATAGGATTTTATTGGGGAGAGGTGGTGCTTCCTGGGCTAGGGCATGGTGGCTTTTGTTTTTTGTATTAATATGGTTCCCATTAATGGGTGAGATAAAAATAATGTGTGACATGTATATGGATGAGGTGGAATCCCCATGCTCGTAACAATTTCAAAAGAATAATGTGATCTAAGCTCTCTAATATAAGAAACTATCATGTACAACTATTGTTACAATAGTGGTTTCCTCAATGAGAGGATGAATACAATACTAATCTGAAGAACTACTACATTGCACCCATGGAATTCTCATGGAATGCTATATCTTCATGACTGATGGTCTACTGGATCTGGAATGGTACATAGTTTACTGACATAGATTCAGAGTCTTTGTGGTACAAGTATGCTACATCAATCATAAATATATATAGAAGCACTGTTGGGGATTATCAACACTGTCTCCAACGCAACCCGAAAATCACAAGGGACATGAACTTGCTGGGGTCCCTCAAATAGACTCATCAATGTGCTAGAGTCAGGTGACATCCGGGGTCTTCGACCAAATACTGGATGGACCAATACCCTATACGAATCTCAATGGTGCGATGATGTAGCTGGAGTCGAGCACGTTAGAAACAACCATCCTGAGAGGTACTAAGGACTCCTCTCAAGTGGTCCAAGGAACTCATCAATGAGGTTAATGAAACTAGGATACAGGGACCTCTAGATCTATCCTCTAGAATACATGTGTTTTCGTTGACAGAGGGAGACTTGCCCCTGGTCAAGGAAATGGTGTTTCCTTGACTAGAAGCGTGAGGGAGATAATCGAAATATGTGAGACAATATGAGGACTGACCCACTGAATCAGGGGGAAGGGAAGGAGTTGTATAGGGGAAAAGGGAGTGTAGTAGACTCAAACTTCCTTTGTCCAGAGTATGAGGGTAGGGTAGACCAGGAAGCAAATGAAACTGACTCATGGGAAAGGGATCATAGCTGTAATACTAGGAATGTCACTGCAGATGGGAAATACTTGGGGGAGGTAGATACTTTTGGTACTGATGGGATCCAAGGAAGACACATTGTAGAGTACTCTGAACAAAGGTGACCCAAAGTGGGAATGGTGCCAAACTGCTATATGTGGGGTGGTGTCTAAAGACACCGTTGTGGTATGATCTCGTGGATTTTTGGCTAGCCCAAGAAAGTAAATGCTCGATGGTACTTTTAATTTTAGAGAGTTTGAAAGGAAGAGGAAGACTCCAGTGGGGGCTCTTTTTTGTTGGTAGTCTCTTGTTCCTAAAAAAGGATAAAATTATACACATGAGAGCTTTCCCATCCTTTAGGGGATGGGAGACTTCTTTACCATTGGTAGTCCAGTCAAGCCAGAAAAGGTTAAACCTATACTGACTGGACGGTCATTCAAATGCTTTTGTGAGCATGAATGCAACTAAGTTTGCTTGGTGATATTTTCTTAATGAGAAGGATGGAAAATTGATTAATGACAACCCATGGTGAGCTTTTTTGTAAATTTTGGCCCCTTTGCCCAAGAAAGCATAAAAGGATGCAGAGGGGAATGGTCTTGGCTTGAATGTGCCAAGGTGGTCCTTTTAATTTGATGGTCTACATAGTCCACAAAAGGAGATAAATGATATGATGTAGACACCCTTTCCTATACTTTAATGAGCAGGAAAGGAAGTAGCTGTGCTCGGCCATCTTTTGATTCTTTTAGGAGTCAAAAAAGAGGTTAAAAGAAACTCTAGTATGGTCAACCGATCGCGGTGTCACAGGTGGTGCCCCTTATGTTGGGAAGGTGGATAGTAGTCCAGAGGTCATCCATGTAGTAAGGATGGAGCAGGTGGCTCTTAAACATACCAATACATGCATGGGATAGATCATTGAAGAGGCACATAAATCGAGCGAAAGAGGCATGCAAACCGAGGTGGCTCTCGAACAAAGGTCAGGAGTGTTGTGTGTGAGTTGTGATGGACGAACTTGACTACATGTGATGTGAGTGTAAGTGTGGAGGAAGCTATATTCTAAATGCATGCAAAGGAAATGATTCGTGCTTTGGATGATGGTCCGGGGATCCGCATAACGTGCAGTGGATGGATTTGACAGCTATATGCTAAAATAAAATGACGTTCCTTCCGGGAAGTGGCCCGGGAACCCGCATGAGTGGTGGAAGGAAAGCATGATGCAAGTACAGGTCCGAAGACACATACATCACAATGTTGTGGCTCGTAAATCGAGGTAACTTCCAGGAAGTGGTCTTGAAAATTACTTGTTAAACATGAGACGATGGTCTCATAAGAAGATGGAAATTTGGGTCCAGAGGTGTGAGAGGTGTCTCGAATAGGTTTCGGGTGAATCTGAACTAGAAGCTAATGGTGCTACCCCTAAATGGGGGTTTTTAATTTGTGGTAAAAATGTTGTAAAACAAAAAAGGAAAAAAAATACGCTATAAGGGACTCATAGTGGTTATATAAGGCATAGAATCTCTTGAGGTGGAGCCCATTGCATGGCTTCTTCAAGAGTTGACCATCTAAGTCAGTGAAGAGGTGTGGTCCCTTACCGAGATGAAGGTTATTGGCAAGGGAGGGTGATGGAATCTGGTCTTTTATGGGAAGAACCGATTCCACACTATGGTTTAAAGGGAACGGTGTAAAATTGGAGGCAGTCTTATAGATCTCTTCGTCATCGCATAAGTTGTGCCAAGATAGATCAGGTGGATCTTCCATGGCTAACGAGACGGAAGGAAAACTGGTGCTAGAGATAATGTAAATGGTATTGGTTGTGGCTTTGGTGGCCTTGCCCCTAGTCTCTGTTGGAGGAAGAGGGGCAGGCCTGGAAATGGGAAGAGTCTTTGATTGACCCAGAGGTAGGTGAAACATCATCTCAATTGGTTAGACAGAAGTCAACACATCTTGGGGGATTAGAGGTAGGGTAGGTGGTTCATGGTACCACACAGGAACTCCTAGTGTGAAATCCTGTAAATTGCGGGTTTCCAGGATAGACTTACTCATGATCCTGGATGGTAAGAAAGGGAAAAGGAAAAGGAAAAGGAAAAGGAAAAGGATAAGAATTGTGTTGAGTGGGAATGAACCCCACTATTTTCTTGGTAATTGAGTTTGAGGTTTTGACTGAGGTTGCAGCTGCGGATGGAGTTGCAGCTACAGATGGAGCTGTAGCTACAGATGGTGCATGTCATCCCATGGGTATTCTGGGGTGGTTAAGGATTCAAGTATCTCTTCATCATTGCAGAAGCAACAAAGAGATAGGTATGATTGACCGTTAGTGGTGGTGGAGAAAAGAGGGTTCGTAGAATGGGACATCATGTAAATGGACATGGTGTCTGAAGAAGGAGGTGGGGGATGGATTTCTTTGATCAGAGTGGTCTCAGATTCAAGGGAATGTTGTTGAAGGTTGGATAGAGACATTCAGAACTCGGACAAGTCTAGGCAGTGGTGAGAATAGTGTCCATACAATCCATAAAGGACACAAGCATGGTTTGTTCTCAATGACTCACTATTGGCTCGCTTGGGAGTTCAATCACGGGGAGGTTTTCCGTTGTATCCATGGCATCCAAATGTGTGTGGATTATGGGAATCTTAGGATAGTTTTGAGTTGGATGGACTTGTTCTTCATAGATGGAACAAGGAGGGATCTGTCAAGGCTCAATGGTAGCTTTCACATTTTTTCCCCTGGCCCTTTTTCAGTGGGGTGGTGTGGGTTCGGGTGTGGTGCTTGGTTTTTGCGCGTCAGGTGGAGGATGAGATTCGACCGCAATGGGTTGCATGGTGGTTAAGAATACCTGGGGCATTGGTGGTTGGGCCATTGGATCAAGGTACCACATGGGAATTCCCAATGTAAAATTGGGTAAATTTAAGGTGACCATTACTGGCTTGCTCATGACACCAAGTGGGGGAAAGAGGAAGGGAATTGTGTGGACTGGGGAGGAGCCCAGATAACTCCCTGAGGGTTGCATGTGGGGATGAGGTTGTGGTGGCGGCTTTGCATAATGCTGTGGCTGCTGATGCTACTGTAGCTATTGTTGGTGTTGCGACTGCGGATGGTGTTGTGGTTGCAGTTGGGGCTGCCGCTGCGGTTGATGTTTGGGTGTAGCAGTGCTAGATGAGAGCATGCAGAAATATGTAGTCTCATTTGGTGTTGGAGGTGGTGACACTAAGGGAAAAGAAGCTATCATGGTGGTATCGAAAAAAAACCCAGGGAACACATTCAACAATGGGGAGGCTTGTATGTTGTCAACCATGGTGTTGACCACCGGGATAACACTGGTGGGTGCAGTTGGCCTTACAGATCAATGATATTGATCGTAGGGATAACGTTGGTAGGTGAAGTTAGCCCTTGTGGATTGTGATAAGTTAGTTGGTCAACTTTCATGATTTTTCCTTTGTGAGGGAACATCATGAGATGGAAAATAGTTGATGCTACGGCTCTCATGGTGTACATATAAATTCTTCCGAGGAGAAGGTTATAGTTCAACTGAGAATTGACAAGATTTATGTCAATCAGCATTGTTTTCCTGACCAATGTGATGGGGACATGAGGGAGGATTCCTTGGGATTTAGTGGGATGGCCATCATAAGCCCGCAGAGTAGTAGATGATGGTTGCAGAAATGGGGAGCCAAGCTTCTGCCAGACTAGGGTAGACATAAAGCACGTGGATTCCCCTTCATCCACTATGCACCGATGCATGGCCAAATTCTGGATAGACACCAGGATTTGGAAGGCAATGGTTAATGGCATCTGCGGTTCTCCATTATTTGTGTTGAATGTGATCAACTTGGAGTCAGAGGGGTCCACAACACCAAGGGAGGCTAGTAAGGATTTCCGCTACGTTGGGAAATTTTTTGAGTACCTCAAGAGCAAACATGGTAGTAGGTGTTTGGGCCAAATCATCCACGATACTATAGCTGATAGTAGCTCTAGCCATGGCGTTGTTGGAAACCCATCATATGGGGGGCACGAAGGGAAAGGGGGTAACTGAAGAGGTTCATTGGTTATTTTGGATGTAGATGTTACTAATGTGTCAGTGGGTTCAGTGTTGGTTCCATACTGATTTTGTATTGTCTGTAAATTGACCTCTTCAGTTGTCATGGCTAGCAGGTGGTGAACATCTCTTTTTGCTATTGGAGGTGCCCCTGGGGCATTGGGATTCAGTTGGGGAGGGGGTGCAGTTGCTACCAATCCTTGGACTAGTAATGGGTTTTGGAGCACCATAGGAGGAGGTCCTGGTGGTGTCTGGTTGGGTTGGGCTTCGACTGCTGTATTGGTGGCATGTTGAACCTCGTTCCTAATGGACTGCTTAGCATGAACCATGAAGGGACACTCATATGTGTATTGCTCGTAGACCTCGCATAGTGTGCATGGTTGGTTTGTATGCAATGAAGTGTTGCGTCCCGGTGCATTTGATCATTTTGGATTTTGGGCTGGCCGGTTCCCCTCGACATTGTTGGGAGGATTTGGTTGTTGACCTCCTCTTTGTGGTTGATTGTTTCCTTAGTTTCAGGGTTGGTTATTCCTATATTTCCCTTGTTGGTTATTAGGGGCTGGCTGGTTGGGATGATTTTTCTATGCAAACACCTATCCCAATGGAGTAGGTGGAGTAGGGACAGGGGCTTAAACAGTTTGCACCAGTTGTGCATAGAAGACTTGGGTGGGTGCTGGTGCCAAAAATGTGGGCATTTTTCCTGCGTATTTCTATGTCGACCAAGCTAATTCCTGGGCCTACAGCGGTGGTGCAGGTTGTGCATAAGAAGTTGTGGCTCCAGACTGGGACATCATTCTTCCATAGTCTAGAGTTTGGTTTTGGTATGCAACACTAGGGGTGTTGCTTGGTTGTGGTGGTATTACAGGTGGTGTCAGATGGTGATGTGGTTGGTGAGAGACAAAACCTATGATTCCATTTGCAAAATGGCACGCCCCCGGTGCATACCCGTAGGAGGTGCTTGCACAGGGAGCGTTTGGAATGACAGTGTAAAGGTATCTAGACTGTGCATAGATTAGATCAAACTACTGGGATTTCAAGATGGCCTCCTCTTTGAATTGGAGACATTTGGATGCGACGTCCTTTGCTATAGGTGGCAGCAAATTTTTTAGGAACCAATCCAAGAAGATCCTGTTATCAAGATGAATCTTGCACAAAATACGGTGTCACCACCACTCATGGATGTGGTTGGTTATGTGGGTCACAGTATTCTAGTGGCAAGATTGCAAGATCTCCACCCCTTCATCATATCTAATGGGGAGTTGGAAATATTGCAGGAACATGAAAGCCAAGGAGTTAAAATCCCGGTACTTGGCTTGTGGTAGCTCAATGTACCACTTGGCTGCAACACCTATGAGAGTGTGTTGGAACAGTCTGAGCCTGATCGAATCATATACAATTCTATTTGATGAGAACCATAGGTGAAACGTCATGATATGGTTTTGGGGGCACTCCCATGCTTTCCCTTCAAACTTGGGAATGTCTAAGGGAATTTTGGTTGGCATGGGAGGCCAATTTTTTTTATGGAGGATAGGGTCATTTGTTAACTGAGCCAAGTCAAGCAAGTTGAGACATGCCATAAAAGGAAGGTTTGACCCAAGGTTTATGTGTGATGGGGCAGCAATGGTGGTGGGGTTTGCAGGGACATGATGCACCTGCATAACTAGGGGTATTTGTGGCACCATTGTGGATGGGCCACTGCCCCCAGGTGTGGTAAATGGAACTGTGTGAGTGGAAGGGCCACTACACCCATGTGTGACAGGAGGGGTAGTGTAGGTGGAAGGGCCACTGCCGCCAAGCATTCCAAGTGGGATAGTGTGGATGGAAGGGACACTGCCCCCATGTGTTACATGTAGGACAACTTGATTGGTCAATATGGGTGGTGGTAGCTGGCTTATGAAAATTTTCATGACCCTATTGGGGCCATGAGCAGGGGTGTTGGTGGTGGTATGGGGTGTGCACATGGGTCCACTGCCAATCACTAAGCCAGAAAATGGATCCAGGTTTGCACCAGCCATGGGGCTAGATGGTGTAGTATGCAGGTCTGGATCGGATTGGTACGATTCTGAGTCTGATTCAGAGGCTGTGTGGCCTTCTGATGGTGTAGAGGTTCATCAAGAATGGTCTCGATGGTGTTGGTTCAAGGACCTGAACTGTGGTGGATTGCCTCTCAGGCATGAGGAAGAACATGGGGGATTAATTGTGTCTGATTTGTATGTCAAGTGGTGAAATATGGTAATTATTTTTGGTCCCCAGTTTTAATGGCTTCCTGTTGGCTTCAAGTGGTCACTCAGCCACCAAGACTTCTCGTTTCACTTGGCAATTCCTCTCAGTAGCCAGCTACTTTGGGGTTCCCATGGTACTCCTCACAATGAGTTTCTGGGCTGAGCCCAAGTACTTCCCATGGTTAAGGAAGTTAGGGACTTATGTCCTCAAAGATTGCAGATGGTTGAATTAGTGTAAATTATAAATTTTAATGGCTAGCTCAACGTCATGAACTAAGTTTGGTTGTTTTATGTGGTATGGTTTGTGTGTATGTCTTTTATCTTTCTGTTAAATTTAGTGGCTACCTTTATGGTTTATGAATATTCCATAGAGATTGTATTACTGAACCTATAATATGAGTAGATTGTTTAACATAGCAGTAAATTGTAAACAGAAACTTGAATGCATGCCATACTTGAATCTGAATCTGAACCTGACTAGGTGACTGCCTTACACTTGTATTTCTCTTCAACTAGGAAAGAGTGTTGGGCTCTCAACACAATGGGACTAAGCCTATCCATATATCCTTAGGTCACTCTCTGGATGCAAGGTCGGTCAATAGGGAGACACAAAAACCATGAAACCCCCATCATTGTCCACCCACTCTACCTTCCAAGTCACCCATTTTTAGTGGTTTAGAAAAATGACAAGTGATGTGCCTATTACTATATGAGCTTCACCCTTCATCTTATCCCAAAATATCCTACAGTAATTTATTGATTCAAGATTTAAATAGATTCATTAATCAATTAACCATTTAATTTAACATTGATTTATGCATATTGTAATAATTTAAATAGATGCTAAAAGGAAATAGACATAGATTTGATGGACAAAGGCGGTTGAGCCACATTGATAGTCCCTAATCTTTAAAAATCCAAATCTAAGAGACATATTTCTCTTTTCAAGGAAAATGTGGCAAGGGTGTCGCCAAATTTTCCACAAAATAGGAGAGCAGGTCGCTTAGAAACTGCAGACAGAAGCGGTTTGACTTCTGGGGTGAAGTCTCACCTTTCGGGCCTAAATGAGTGACATGGTCACACCTTTCAGGCCTGAGTGAGTGACCTAGTCGCACCTTTCAGCTCGATAAGAGAGACTTGCTCCAAAAGGTGGAAATTTCTTGAACCTGAGCCAGATTCGGTCGACAATAACCTGTACTGTGGCCAAATGGGATAATTTTGGCCTTGAGAAGGATCGAAAGTAACTAAAAACACAGGAAAAGATAGATCTACTATAGATTTGAAAGAAAACTAAACTAGGGAAAATAAAACTAAAATGCATAAATAAAACTGAGGGATCTTGTGGGATCGACCTGGTATGGTCGCCAAATCTGTAATAGGGATTTCACCCTAGCTATAGAGCAGGAACAAATCCCTTCCGTCTATAGGACAGAAGGGTAGGGTTCCTGTGAGAATGGAGGAAAAGAAGGAAATAAACAGTAAATGAAATAAGAAAAATGAAACCCCTCTACATACAAGCTTAGGGTTAAGCTCCTAAATAGTAAACAAAATAAGAAAAATGAAACTCCTCTACACACAAGGTTAGGGTTAAGCTCCAAGACCCTGCATACAACTATTAGAAAACCAAAAGACGTGCAAGCAATCAATGGAAACCTACAAGAAGATGTTAAGCAATAAAGCTGCAAACAAATAATGTTAGAAAACTACAATCTACCAAATCAAAAACATGAAAAGACAATTATACCTTCTGGTTGGAATGGGCCACCATGCCCTAGCTTGGGAGAGCACCTCTCTTAGGAAGGGGGAGCTATGGCTCAATGGAGGAATGGAGGAGAGGGAGGGTGAATGGATTGAGAGGAAAATGCTCTCAAGGCACTCACATGGGGATCGTGACGATAGGGAGTGAAGGAGTGTTTTCAGAGTGGCCCCCACCCCTCTCTTTATACTTTTTCTCAAGATTTTTAGAGTTTTAAGCCCTTGGTTTGGACTTTAGCCATTGTTTTTTGGATTTTAGCCCCTTTCACTCAATATTTAGCTATTTTGGGGGTTTTAGCCCCTTTTTGGAGGCTTTAGCCCCTATGAGAGCTATTTTGGCTCTTTTTATGGTTTTTTAAGCCCTTTTTCATATTTGTAAACCTTCTTAAGGGTGTGAGGGTCAAATGGGGTCAAATGGAGTCCACCGTATATATTTTTGTTATTTTTTGACTTAAAATATGATATGCAAGTGCCTATTTAACATGCAGATTTGATAAAGAATGCCAGGAGTATTCACAAAGTGATGTGTAGGTTCTTACCTCTTGTCTTAAACTCTCAAGCATCTAAATCACACACAATTAGAAAATAAATACTAACTAGGCTATCTCTAGAGAGCTAGATATTAATTCATGAGTAATGCAATACTGTTCACATGTTACGGTGAATCACAGATAGCTGTTCTTAGAACCAAACATACAAACATGAATAAAAATATACATGACAAGATAGCTCATCAATGGTTAAAACTTCCATTACCCATAGTGGAAAACATCACAGAACATACTAGAGAACATCCAGGGAAGAACATAGGTTCATGAAGTTATAACGCTCTCACAGTTAATAAAGCACAGTAAAAAATGAAATAGTTCCCCTTCAACATTGTTCATTTATCACATTGTAAGATTCCACATAGCACCTTCTCCAACAGGCAAAAATTTGTAATTTCTTATTGTAAAATGAAATAGTTCCTCTTACAAACAATAGTTCACAATTTTTTCCAGGGAAAAATCCCCTGTAAACTCTAACTGTCCTATATTTAAACCAAATCAGCCAAGCGTTTGGGCTGCCCAAATTGTGTGACCTTTGGGCTCCTCAAAACCGTTGAAGATCATCATTTTGTCTTTTTCATGAGTGCTCATGGTATGCTTCATGCGTTACGTTTTCCAATTTTAACTTACAAAACGGGGTATACTCAGTAACTGACAGATCTTTCCAAACCTGGGATTTTTTCATCATCCATTTTTCTTTGTCTTTTATTTTCCCTCCTTGAGGTTTCATTGATTTCAGTACGAGCCTCTCATGGTCCAGCCAAACTTTCTGCTACTTCTTCTCCCAGCTATGCCTTCTCACAGTAATCATTTGTAAAATTTTCTTGAATCCATCTGCAATTAAACAACATTTATCATTCATTGGGACTGCATTTTCAATAAAATCAAACTACATCAACCAAAAGGTTTAATCATCAAGAGAGGCCATGTAATCCATTCCTGTTCTGAAAACCTTAACAAGTGTCGGCACCACTATCTCATCCACACACGGGTTTGAAAAACTCACCAACGATGGGAAGAGAAAACTCATCGGCAGCTTACAACACTAAACATTGGCTGGGTAGTCTCATTTACAGCCACATAAGCGGGTCTTAACAGGCGACAGGCACCATGAAACTGTTAAGACTATTGGAGTCAGAAGGGCTATGACCTAAATTTTGGGTGGACAAGCTTCCATTCGGTAATCGAAAAGACATCGATGTCGAAAGATAAGTGTGTTAAATAGCAGCAAGGGCGTAAGAAGAAAGGCTATGACCTCTGATCCAACACAAAGTGACAAAGATCTGATAAATCATCGGTGGGTGGAATAGTGGCATGTCAGACATTTAGTTTGTTTGAAAGCCGCAAGGGAGGAAGATAGATAGACTAACTCCTCCGATAATGTGAACAAGCCAAAACATGACACGACAACAAAAAGGTTAAGGTCATCGTTCAATTTCTGCAATGAAGGATCCCTAAGGAAACAAAGTTTTGATAAGTTGTTTAAATGACCTCTGAAACAGTGGCTAGCATGAGAAGCAGGCTTCCGAAAAGAAAACGTAGTTCAAAAGGAAGCAAACCAGACTCTAAATTCTGCGATCCACAGTAGTTTCAAACATAAACAATTTTTTAAAAATAGCAGGAGAGTTAACCTTAACATAGTTCGAAATTAAAACACGACAAAGGGGTCATGGATCCAATGATTCAAAGCAATGCTAAAAATAATAAGGGGGTCCAAAATTTGAAAATTTGGGGAAAATAGTTGCGGCTGCAACAAGCTGTCACATTAACTGTCTTCCATCTCATGATGTTCCCCCACGAAGGGAAGATCATGATGGTTGACCAACTGAATTATCATGATCTGCAAGAGCTAACGACACCCACAAACATTATCCCTACAATCAACACCATTGATCCGCAAGGGATGACCACACACATGAATGTTATCCCTGCGGTCAAAACCATGGTTGACAACATAATAGCCTCCCCATTATTGAATGTGGGCACTGGATTGTTTTTCTATACCACCATGATGGATCATTTCCCCTTAGTGTCACCACCACCGACACCAAATGACACTGTGGACTTGTGCATGCTCTCATCCAGCACCATTGCACCCAAACAACAACAACAGCTGTAGCCCCAACCACAACCACAACACCGTCCAAATCCGCAACACCAACAATAGCTGCAACATCATCTGTAGCCATAGCATTACATGCAACCACAACAACAACCTCATCCCCACATTCAACCATTAGGGAGTTATCTGGGCTCCTCTCCATTTCATACAATTCCCTTCCTCTTCCCCCTGCCTGGCATCATGAGGAAGCTGGTAATGGCCACCCTCAACCTACTTAAATTTACATTGGGAATTCTCACGTGGTATCTTAATCCACCAGCTCAACCACTAATGCCCCAGGTAGTCTTAACCCCCATACAACCCATTGCGGTCGATTCTCATCCTCCACCCGGCCCACAAAAACCAACCACCGCACCTGCACCGCCCCACCCAAAAAGGGCTAGGGGAAAGAATGAAAAAGGTACTGCAGAGCCTTGAAAGATCCTACCTTGCACTATCTGTGAAGAATAGGGCCATCTGACCCATAACTACCCTGAGATTCCAATGATCCGTGCACATTTGGATGCCATGGATACAACTGAAAACCTTCCTGTGGTTGAACTTCCAAGCACGTCAATAGTGAGAAACAAGTCACTGAGAACAAACCATGCTTGTGCCCTCTACGGTTTGTATGGGCACTATTCTCACCATTTCCAAGACTTTCCCAAGTTTTGAATGGCTTTAGCCGACCTCCATCAACATTCCCTTGAATCTGAGATCACTCTGATCGAAGAAGTTCACCCCTCACCTCCTTCTTCGGACACCATGTCCATTTACATGATGTCCAGTTCTACCGACCCGCTCATTTCCACCTCCATGATGATCCATCAGACCTGTCTCTTCATTGTTTCTGCAATGATGAGGAGATACTTGAAGCCTTCACTGCCCCGGATACTCATGGGATGACATGCACCATCGCTCGTTCTTCCTCCCTGAAGAACTTGTTTAGTAGTTTGACTAGTTTTCCATGGAAACCAAATATTTCATTCATGGGAAAGTCATCTGGTTCAAGAACCCCATCCTGGCACCAGACTCCTTTGAAGAAGGGAACATGGCCAACATCTCACAAACCATCAAAATCAACACCTCAACCAATCCTGAGGTTGTTGAAGAAATCATGCTTGGGGCATCTTTCTCCCCGGAAGAAGTGGCTGGCTACAAAGCTCTCTTCCAAGAATTCTATGTCATATTTGCCTGGTCTTACACTGAAATGCCCGGGATGGATCCATCCATCGCGAAAAACCAAATCGACACATGGCCTGATGTGGCCCCTGTATGCCAGAAGCAACAGCCCACCATCCTTCCAAAGTGGCCGCGGTCAAAGCTGAGATAGAGAAGCTGTGCACAGCCGAATTCATTTACCCCATTGCATACACCACTTGGGTTTCTAATCATGTTCCCGTGAATAAAAAACAAGGTACCATCCATGTTTTCATAGAATTTCATGATCTCAATGGGGTGTGTCCCAAATAAAACTTCCAAACACCCTTCATTGATCAAATTATCAATGTGTGCGCTGGACATGAAGTATTTTCCTTCATGGATGGATTTTTTGGATATAACCAAATCTAGATCCGGAAAGAAGACAATTATAAGACAGCATTCACAACTCTGTGGGGAACATTTGCGTATCAAGTCATGACCTTTGGCTTGAAAAAAATTGGATCCACCTTCCAACACGCCATGACACACTGCTTCCATGACCTCTTTCACATCATGTTGGTTTGTCTCGACAACCTCATTGCATGGTTGCAGAAGCAAGCACATCACATAGATGATTTGTGATAAGTCTTCTTACGATGTCGCAAGTACGAAATCCACTTGAACCCTTCAAGTGTGTTTTTTTGTGTCCCAATGGGCCATATCCTAGGGTTCATCATGTCACACAAAGGAATGACCACTAATCCCCTGAAAGTCCAAACGAATTTCCCTCTAACGTCACCCCTTTGAGTGATGATAGTTCAACTTGTAGCATAGTTTTTTCCCTTTTTTGTTTTGCAACAATTTTACCACAAATCAAAGATCCCCATTCAGGGGCATCACCATTAGCTACTAATTCAAAGTCACCCAGAACCTATTCAAGACACCTCTCACAGCTTCGGTCTCAAATTTCCACCTCCTGATGAGACCATCACCTCATGTTTAACAAACAAATTTCGGGACCACTTCCCGGAAGTTACCTCTATTTATGAGCCACACCATGGTGATACAAGTGTCTATGGAAATGTACTTGCATCACACTTTCCTACTGCTACTCATTCGGATTCTTGGGCCACTGCCCGTTAAGGAACATCATTTTTATTTTTGTAACATATAGCCGTCTACTTCATCCACCGCACCTTATGTGGATCTCTGGACCATTGTCCAGAAAATGAATTATTTCTCTTGCATGTATTTGGCATATAAATGCCTCCAAACTTGCACTCACATCACATGTAGTCAAGTCCATCCACTGCAACTCATAAACAACTCTCCTGACTTCTGTTCAAGATCCACCTTGGTTTGTGTGCCTC
Source organism: Pseudotsuga menziesii (assembly GCA_001517045.1). Classification (NCBI taxonomy): domain Eukaryota; kingdom Viridiplantae; phylum Streptophyta; class Pinopsida; order Pinales; family Pinaceae; genus Pseudotsuga; species Pseudotsuga menziesii. The sequence continues at coordinate 899,419 of LPNX010467282.1, read as the reverse complement.
TACCGCAGCGACTCACGTGCCTTTGCCGCGATCTATCCCGTGCATGTATTGGTATGTTTGAGAGCCATCTGCTTCACCCATAGTGTGTGGATGACCTTTGGACCACTATCCACCGTCCCAACATGGGGCACCACCTATGCCACCGTAATTAGTTGACCATACCAGAGTTTCCTTTAAGTTCTTTTCTGACTCCTAAAAGAATAAAAACATTGCCGAGAGCAGTTGCTTCCTTTCCTGCTCATTAAAGTATAGGAAAGGGCATCTACATCGTCTCGTCTACCTCCTTTTGCAGACTATGTATACCATCAAATGAAAAGGACCACTTGGCATATTCAAGCCAAGGCCATTCCCCTCTGCATACTTTTATTCTTTCTCGTGCAGAGGGGCTGCACTTTACGAAAAACCTCACTATGGGTTGTCGTTAAACTCTTTTCTAGCCTTCTCATCAAGAAAATATTGCTGAGCAAACTTGGTTTCGTTCATGCTCGTAAAATTATCTGAATGACCGTCCAATCAATATAGGTTTAACCTTTTCTGGCTCGATTGGATTACCAATAGTAAATAAGTCTCTCATCCCCTATAGGATGGGTGAGCTCTCCTATGTATACTTTTATCCCTTTTCAGGCACAGGAGACTACCAATGTAAAAGAGCTCCCACTGGAGTATTCTTTGTGCTTTTAGACTCTCTAAAATTGAAATCACCATCGAGCATTTACTTTCTCAGGCTTGCCAAAAATCCACAAGATCGTACCACAATGGTGTCTCTAGACACCACCCCACAGAAAATAGTTTGGCAGCATTCCCATGTTGTCTCACCTTTGTTCAGAGTACTCTACAATGTGTCTTCCTCGGATCCCATGAATATAAAAAGTGTCTACCTCCCCCAAGTATTTCCCATCTGCAGTGACATTCCCAGTATTACAGCTATGATCCCATTACCATGAGTCAATTTCATTCGCTGCCTGGTCTGCCCTGCCATCATACTCTGAACAAAGGATGTTTGAGACTACTACACTCCCCCTTCCCCTTTTCAACTCTTTCCCCTCCCCCCCCCCCCCCCCCCCCCCATTCAGTGGGTCAATCCACAGATTGTCTCACATCTTTTGGTTATCTCCCTCATGCTTCTGGTCAAGGAAACATCATTTCCTTGACCAGGGACAGGTCTCCCTTAGGTCTCCCTCTGTCAAAGACAACACACATATTCCAGAGGATAGACCCAAAGGCCCCTATATCTTGATTCATTAACCTCATTGATGAGTTCCTTGGACCACTTGAGAGGAGTCCTTAGTGCCTCTTGGGATGGTTGTTTCTCATGTCCTCAACTCCAACTACATCATCACACCATTGAGACTCATATAAGGTTTGTTCCATGCAGTATTTCGTCGAAGACCCTGAATTTAACCTAACTCAAGCACATTGATGAGTCTATTCAAGGGACCTAAACAGGTTTATGTTCCTTATGATTTCTGGGTTGCGTTGGAGACAATGTTCAAAATCCCCAGCAATGCTTCTATATAGATTTATGATTGATGCATCATACTTGTACCACAAAGAATCTCACTCTCAATCAGTGAGTCCAAATAGGTATGTACCATTCCCAATCCAGTAGGACATCAGTCATGAAGATATAGCATTCCATGAGAATGCCATGGGTCCAATATAGCAGTTCTTCATATCAGTATTGTATTCAACCTCTCATTGAGGAAACCACTATGTATCATCAGTTGTATATGATCAGATCTTGTATTATAGAGCATAGATAATATTATTATTTCGACATTGTTATGAGCATGGGGATTCCTGCCTCATCCATATACATGTCACACATTATTTGTATCTCACCCATTGATGGGAACCATATTAATATAAAAACCAAAATCCACCATGCCCCAGCCCAGGAAGCACCACCTCTCTGCAGAAAATCCTATGATGTCCATCGGCCATACGATGAACTCCTACCCTCACACATCAGGGGGAAATTTATTAACCAAAACTCTCCCTCACTCAGCTCTACATGGCCTACACCACCCAAGTAAACCCATGCACAACCCTCATTTCACCCCATTAAACCCCAACACCCTAAAAAAGGCTTAAGAATGAGCAAAAGGGCTTAGAAACCCCCCAAAAGAGCCTAAATAGTTCTCCTAGGGGCTAAAGCCTTCAAAAATGGGCTAAAACCCCTCAAAGGAGCTAAAACCCCCAAAAGGAGATAAATATAGGGTGAAAGGTGCTAAAAGCCCCAATGAGGGGATTAAAACCCTAAAAAGCCCCAAAAAATCTATAAACAGAGGGGTGGGGGTCACTCTCAAAACGCTTCTCCCTTGCATACTGTTATGCTTCCCGTGGATGCCTTGAGACCCTTTGTCTCTCAAGCCACCCACACTCCCTCTCCTCCATTCTCCATTGAGCCATAGCTCCCCCATCCAAGAGAGGTGCTTCTCCAAGCCAGGAGCATGGTGGCCCATTCCACCCAAAGAAAAGCTTTAAAATTTGTTTTGTTTTGTTTATTTGCTTTCATCTAACCCATATTTGCTTGTAGTTTTCCATTATCTATTTGCATGTTTTTTGATACATTTTTTGCAGGTTGCTGGAGTTAAACCCTAACAGTGTTTGCAGAGGGGTTTCCAGCCATTCCATATTTCTCTTCTTTCTGTTCTATTTTACTTCCTGTTCGTTTTTACTGCATTCCATCCAGGAACCTATCTTCCGTTCTATAGATGGAAGGTAGGCCACTTCCCCCAAGAAATCCAAGTGGGACAGTGTGGGTGGATAGGACACTACCCCCATGTGTTACAAGTGTTACAACTTGACTAGTCAATATGGAGGTTGGTAGCTGGCTTATGGCAGTTTGCATGACTGTGCTGGGGCCACCAACAGAGGCATTGGTGGTGGTGTGGGGTGTGGACATGGGTCCACTACCAATCACTAAGCCAGAAAATGGATCTGGGTTTGCACTAGCCATGGGGCTAGATGGTGCAGTATGCAGGTCTGGATCAGATTGGTATGATTCTGAGTCTAAATCAGAGGCTCTATGGCCTTTTGATGGTGTAGAGGGTCATCCAGAATGGTCTTGATGGTGTTGGTTCAAGGATCCGAATTGTGGTGGATCACCTCTCACACATGAGGAATAACGTGGGGGATCAATTGTGTTTGATTTGTATGTCAAGTGGTGAAATATGGTAATGAATTTTGAAGCCTGGTTTTAATGGCTTCCTATTGGCTTCAGGTGGTCACTCGGCCACCAAGACTTCCAGAAGATAGCGCTTGGATTTTTCCTCATGGGAGTGCTAATCAATCGATGGAGGTTGTTGCGTGTTTCGCTTGGAAATTCCTGTCAGTGAACAACTACTTTGGGGTTCCTGTGGTACTCCTCACAATGATTTTTTGGGCTAAGCCCAAGTACTTACAACGGTTAAGGCAGTCAGGGACTTATGTCCTCAAAGACTGTAGATGATTGAATTAGTTTAAATTATAAATTTTAATGGCTAGCTCAGTGTCATGAACTGAGTTTGGTTTTTTTATGTGGTATGGTTTGTGTGTATGTATTTTTTCTTTTTGTTTATACTTAGTGGCTGCTTAAATGGTTTATGAATATTCCGCAGAGGTGAGAACATTGTTGATGAAAGAAGTAAATGATAAATAGAAATTTAAACATGTACCATATCTGAATATGAACTACGATAGCCTAACTAGGTGACTTTCTTACACCTGTATTTCTCTTCAACCAGGAAAGGGTGCTGGGCTCTCAACACAATGGGAATAAGCCCATCCGTAGAGCCTCAGGTCACCCTCCAGATGCAAGGTTGGTCAACAGGGAGGATGTGAACACTGTGAGGCCCCTTGGGCCTACCACCCCCTCTACCTTCCAAGTCACCTATTTTTAGTGGTTTGGAAAAATAATAGGTGAAGTGCTTATTACTATACGAGCTTCACCCTTCATCTTATCCCAGAATACCCCGAAAGGTGATGACTGGGTAGAGGAGGAAGGGCTAGGAAAGATGTTAATTTCAACTTAAGAATTGAAACTTACAGTAATTTTTTGATTCAAGATTTAAACAGATTCATTAACCAATTAACCATTTAATTTATCAATGATTTACACATGCTGTAATAAAAGAAACAGATGCTGAAAGGAAAGGAAATAGACACGGATTTGATGGACAGAGGTGGCTGGGATGCACTGATAGTCCCTAATCTTTAAAAATCTAAATCTGAGAGATAGATCTCTCTTTTCGGGGAAAATGTGGCGAGGAGGTCACCAAATTTTCCCCAAAACAGGTGAGGGGCTAGCTCGAAAACTGCATACAGAAGTGATTTGGATTCTAGGGTGAATTCACACCTTTTGGGAATAAATGAGTGACCTGGTTGCACCTTTCGAGCCTAAATGAGCGACCTGGTCACACCTTTCAGCCGGATAAGATTGACCTACACTGAAAGGTGGAAATTTCTTGAACCTGAGCCAGATCCGGCTGACAGTAACCTGTACTATGGCCAAATGGGCTCGGTTTGGCCTTGAGGAGGCTCAGCAATAACTAAAAATACAGGAAAAGATATATCTAATCTAGATTTGCAAGAAAACTAAAATAGGGAAAAGAAAACTAAAATGAAGAAATAAAACCCATGGATCTTGTGGGATTGACCTGGTATGGTCTCCAAATATCTAGCAGGGCTTTCACCCTAGCTACAAAGAAGGGAAAACTCCCTTCCATCTATAGGGAGGAAGGGTAGGGTTCCTGTGAGAATGGAAGAACATAAGGAAATAAACAATAAACGAAATAAGAAAAATGAAACACCTCTGCACACAAGGTTAGGGTTAAGCTCCAAGACCCTGCATACAACTGTTAGAAAACAAAAAGACCTGTAAGAAATCAATGGAAACCTGTAAGAATATGTTAAGCAATAAACCTGCAAACAAATAATGTTAGAAAACTACAATCTACCAAAGCAAAAACATGAAAAGACAAGTATACCTTTTGGCTGGAATGGGCCACCATGCCCTAGCTTGGGAGAGCACCTCTCTTAGGATGGGGAACTATGGCTCAATGGAGGAATGGAGGAGAGGGAGTGTGAATAGCTTGAGAGGCAAATGGTCTCAAGGCACTCACATGGGTAGCATAACGATAGGGAGTGAAGGAGTGATTTGAGAGTTACCCCCACCCCTTTATTTATACTTTTTCCTGGGATTTTTAGGGTTTTAAGCCCCTGGTTGGGGCTTTAGCCCCTTTTTTGGGATTTTATCCCCTTTCGCCCAATCCTTAGCTCCTTTGGGGGTTTTAAACTCCTTTGAGGGGTTTTAGCCCCTATGGGAGCTAGTTTGGCTCTTTTTATGGGTTTTAAAGCCCATTTTCATATTTTTAAGGCTTTTTGAGGGTGTGGGGGTCAAATGAGGGTCGAGCATGGATGTCCTTGGGTGGTGTAGGTCATTTAGATATTAGTGAGGGATTTTTTGGGATTTCACCCTAGCTAAAGGTAGGAACGACACCCTTCCATATATAGGACAGAAGGGTAGGGTTCCTGTGAGGATGAAAGAACAAAAAGAAAATAAACAGTAAATGGAATAAGAAAAATGAAACCCCTATGCACACAAGGTTAGGGTTAATCTCCAATACCCTACATACAACTCTTAGAAAACAAAAATACCTGCAAGCAATCAATGGAAACCTGGAAGAAGATGTTAAGCAATAAACCTGCAAACAAATAATGTTAGGAAACTACAATCTACAAAAGCAAAAACATGAAAAGACAAGTATACCTTCTGGTTGGAATGGGCCACCATGCCCTAGCTTGGGAGATCACCTCTCTTAGGAATGGGGAGCTATGGCTCAATGGAGGAATGGAGGACAAGGAGGGTGAATGGGTTGAGAGGAAAATGGTCTCAAGGCACTCACATGGGAAGCATAATGATAGGGAGTGAAGGAGTGAGTTGAGAGTGACCCCAACCCCTTTATTTATACTTTTTCTCAAGATTTTTAGGGTTTTAAGCCCTTGGTTGGGGCTTTAGCCCCTTTTTGGGGCTTTTATCCCCTTTCACTCAATCTTGAGTTGTTTTGGGGGTTTTAAGCTCCTTTGAGGGGTTTTAGCCCCTTTTTGGAGGATTTATCCCCTGTGAGAGCTATTTTGGCTCTTTTTATGGGTTTTTAAGCCCTTTTTCATATTTTTAAGCCTTCTTGAGGGTGTGGGGGTCAAAATGGGGTCAAATGAGGGTCATATGTAGTTGTATTTAGGTGGTCTAGGTCATGTAGAGCACTCCCTTTTGTCTATAGGACGAAAGGGTAGGGTTCCTATGAGGATGAAAGAACAGAAGGAAAATAAACAGTAAATGAAATAAGAAAAACAAAACCCCTTTGCACACAAGGTTAGTGTTAATCTCCAAGACCCTACATACAACTGTTAGAAAACCAAAAGACCTGCAAGCAATCAATGTAAACCTACAAGAAGATGTTAAGCAATAAACCTGGAAACAAATAATATTAGAAAACTACAATCTACCAAAGCAAAAACATTAAAAGACAAGTATACCTACTGGTTGGAATGGGCCACCATGCCCTGGCTTGGGAGAGCACATCTCTTAGGAATGGGGAGCTATGGCTCAATGGAGGAATGGAGGAGAGGGAGGGTGAATGGATTGAGAGGAAAATGGTCTCAAGCTACTCACATGGGTAGCATAATGATAGGGAGTGAAGGAGTGTTTTGAAAGTGACCCCCACCACTCTATTTATACTTTTTCTGAATATTTTTAGGGTTTTAAGACCTTGGTTAGGGCTTTAGCACCTTTTTTGGGATTTTATCCCCTTTCTCTCAATATTTATCTCTTTTGGGGGTTTTAAGATCCTTTGAGTGGTTTTAGCCCCGTTTTGGAGGTTTTAGCCCCTATGAGAGCAATTTTAGCTCTTTTTAGGGGATTTTAAGCGCTTTTTCATATTTTTAAGCCCCAAGACCTTGGATACAACTGTTAGAAAACACAAAAGACCTACAAGCAATCAATGGAAACCAACAAGAAGATATTAAGTAGTAAACCTGCAAACAAATAATGTTAGACAACTACAATCTACCAAAGCAAAAACATGAAAATACAAGTATTCCTTCTGGTTGGAATGGGTCACCATGCCCTAGCTTGGGAGAGCACCTCTCTTAGGAATGGGGAGCTATGGCTCAATGGAGGAATGGAGGATAGGGAGGGTGAATGGATTGAGAGGAAAATGGTCTCAAGGCACTCACATGGGCTGCATAACGATAGGGAGTGAAGGAGTGTTTTGAGAATGGCCCCCACCCCTCTATTTATACTTTTTCTCAAGATCTTTAGTGTTTTAAGCCCTTGGTCGGGGATTTAGCCCATTTTTGGGGATTTAGCCCCTTTTTGGGGATTTTAGCCCCTTTCGCCCAATATTTAGATCTTTTGGGGGTTTTAAACTCCTTTTAGGGATTTTAGCCCCTTTTTGGAGGTTTTAGCCCCTATGAGAGCTATTTTTTCTCTTTTTAGGGTTTTTTAAGCCCTTTTTCATATTTTAAAACTTTTTTGAGGGTGTGGGGGTCAAATGGGTTCAAATGAGGGTCATACGTAGATGTATTTAGGTGGTGTAGGTCATGTAGAGCTCACTGTGGTATTTTTTGGGTTAACAGATTGCCCTCTAATGTGTGAGGGCAGGAGCTCATCGTATGGCGGATGGACATCATAGGTTTTTCTGGGGGAGAGTTGGTGCTTCCTGGGTTGGGGCATGGTGGCTTTTTAATTTTGTATTAATATGGTTCACATCAATGGGTGAGATACAAATAATGTGTGACATGTATATGGACGAGGCGGGCATCCCCATGCTCGTAACGATGTCAAAAGAATAATGTGATCTAAGCTCTATAATACAAGAACCGATCATGTACAACTATTTGTTACAATAGCGGTTTCCTCAATGAGAGGTTGAATACAATAATGATCTGAAGAACTACTATTTTGGACCCATGGCATTATCATGGAATGCTATATCTTCATGACTAATGGTCTGCTAGATCTAGAATGGTACACAGTTTACTGACGGAGAGTCAGAGTCTCTATGGTACAAGTATGCTGCATCAATCATAAATCTATATAGAAGCGCTACTGGGGCTTCTAAAAATTGTCTCCAACGCAACCCAATAATCACAAGGGACATGAACCTGTTGGGGTCCCTCAAATAGACTCATCAATGTGCTAGAGTCAGGTGACATCCGAGTCTTCGACCAAATACTGCACGGACCAATACCCTGTATGAATCTCAATGGTATGATGATGTAGCTGGAGTGGAGCACATGAGAAACAACAATTCCAAGAGGCACTAAGGAATGCTCTCAAGTGGTCCAAGGAACTCATCAATGAGGTTAATGAAATAAGGATACAGAGACCTCTGGGTCTATCCTCTAGAATACATGTGTTGTCGTCGACAGAGGGAGACCTTCCCCTAGTCAAGGCAATGGTGTTTCCTTGACAAGAAGCGCAAGGGAGATAACTGAAAGATGTGAGACAATATGAGGACTGACTCACTAAATGGGCAGGGGAGGGGAGGAGTTGAATAGGGACAGAGGGAGTGTAGTGGACTCAAACTTATTTTGTTCAGAGTATGACGATAGGGAAGACTAGGAAGCAAATGAAATTGACTTATGGGAAAGGGATCATACCTATAATACTGGAAATGTAACTGTAGATGGGAAATATTTGGGGAAGGTAGACACTTTTTATATTGATGGGATCCAAGGAAGACACATAGCAGAGTACTCTGAACAAAGGAGACCCAAAGTGGGAATGATGCCACATTGTTATATGTAGGGTAGAATCTAAAGACATTGTTGTGGTACGATCTCGTGGATTTTTGGTGAGTGCGAGAAAGTAAATGCTCGATGGTACTATCAATTTTAGAGAGTCTGAAAGCATGAAGAAGACTCCAATGTGGGATATTTTTCATTGGTAGTCTCCTATTCCCCAAAAGGGATAAAATTATACATAGGATAGCTTTCCCATCCTTTAGGGGATGAGAGACTTCTTTACCATTGGTATTCCATTCAGGCCAGAAAAGGTTAAACCTATACTGACTGGATGATCATTCAGATACTTTTATGAGCATGAACAAATCCAAGTTTTCTGAGCAATATTTTCTTGATGAGAAGTCTGGAAAAGAGTTTAATGATAACCCATGGTGAGATTTTTCATAATGTTCAGCCCCTCTTCCTGAGAAAGAATAAAAGTATGCAGAGGGGAACGGTCTTGGCTTGAATGTGACAAGGTGTTCCTTTTCATTTGATGGTCTACATAGTCCACAAAAGGAGATAAATTAGATGATGTAGATGCCCTTTCCTATACTTTAATGAGAAGGAGAGGAAGCAGATGCGTTCGGCCATCTTTTCATTCTTTTAGGAGTCAGAAAAGAGCTTAAAAGAATCTCTAGTATGGTCAACCAATTGCGGTGGCATAGTTGGTGCCCCATGTCGGGACAGTGGATAGTGGTCCAAAGGTTATCCATTCAGTATGGATGGACCAAGTGGATATTAAACATACCAATACATGAACGGGATATATCGCGGAAGAGGCATGAGAGTTGGTGCGACAGAGGCACGCAAATCGATGTGACTCTTAGGTAGAGGTTAGGAGAGTTGTGTGTGAGTTGTTGTGGAGATACTTGACTACATGTGATGTGAGTACAAGTCCAGAGGTAGTTATATGACAAATGCATGCAAAGAAAATGATTCATCTTCCATATGATGGTCCAAATATCCACATAAGGCGCAGTGGACGAATTAGATAGCTATATGCTAAAAATCAAAATGATGTGCCTTCTGATCGATGTCCAAGGAACCTGCATGAGTGGTGGAAGGAAAGCATGATGCAAGTATAGGTCTGGAGAGACTTAAATCACAATGTTGTGGCTTGTAAATCGAGGTAACTTCTGAGAAGTGGTCCTAAAAATTACTTGTTAAACATGAGACGATGGTCTCATAAGAAGATGGAAATTTGGGTCCATAGGTGTGAGAGGTGTCTTGAACAGGCTCCGGGTGAGTCTCAATTTGCATCTAATGGTGCTGCCCCTAAATGGAGGTTTCTGATTTGTGGTAACAACGTTGTAAAACAAGAAAGGAAAAAAAACTACGCTATAAGGGACTCATAGTGGTTATATTAGGCATAGACTCTCTTGAGGTGGATCCCGTTGCATGGCTTCTTCAAGAGTCAACTGTCTGAGTCAGCAAAGAGGTGTTTCCCCTTTCCAAGACAAAGGTTATTGGCAAGGTGGGGTGATAGAATCTATTCTTTTATTGGAAGAACCAATTCCACACTATGGTTTAAAGGGAATGGGGTAAAACTGGAGGCAGTCTTACAGATCTCTTTGTCATTGCATAAGTGGTGCCAAGATAGATCAGGTGAATATTCCATGGCTAACGAGACAGAAGGGAAACTAGTGCTAGAGATAATGTAAATGGTATTGGTTGTGGCTTTGGTGGCCTTGCCCCCAGTCTCTGTTGGAGGAAGAGGGGCAGGCCTAGAGATGGGAAGAGTCTTTGATTGACCTAGAGGTAGGTGCAACATCATATCAATTAGCTGGATAGGAGTTAACAAAAATTGGGGGCTCAGAGGTAGGGTAGGTGGTTCAAGGTACCACACAGGAACTCCCAGTGTGAAATCTTGTAAATTTCGGGTTGCTAAGACTGACTTACTCATGATCCCGGATGGTAGGAAAGGGAAAAGGATAAGAATCATGTTGAATGGGAATGAACCCCACTATTTTCTTGGTAACTGAGGTTGAGGTTGTGACTGAGGTTGTGGCTGTGGATGGAGTTATGGCTGCGGATGGAGTTGCAGCTGCGGATGGTGCATGTTGTTCCATGGGTATTCCTGGGAAGTTAAGGCTTCAAGTATCTCCTCATCGTTGTGGAAGAAACAAAGAGATAGGTCTGATGGACTGTCAGTGGTAGTGGAGACAATAGGGTCTGTAGAATGGGACATCATGTAAATGGACATGGTGTCTGAAGAAGGAGGTGGGGGATGGATTTCTTTGATCAGAGTGATCTCAGATTCAAGAGAATGTTGTCAAAGGTTGGCTAGAGCCATTCAGAACTCGGACAAGTCTTGGAAGTGGTGAGAATTGTTAGTTTTTGAACATATAAGCTACCATTATGATCTTATGATCTTTAACTAAGAGAATAACATGCAAAACACAACACAAGAGACAAGAGACATAAAGAATTTTCCTCGGGGAAACCATAAAGGAGAAAACCCCGCAACTTCCTTAGAGATAGAATCAGCACCAAAGGCAAAACCCAAAAACATAAATATGATCTCCCGACAGCATCAGTGTCTCTCTCTCTCACTGAGAGAGCTTCTTCTCTCTCACTCATGCGCCCAAATGAGTGAGTGTGTGTGTATTATTATATTGAATAAAGAGGCTCTCACTCTCTCTTTATATTATTCCATTCACTTGGAACCCACTCCAACATGTCGGCCTCACTTAACAATTACTTACTAGAGCCGACATCTCTAGGAGTGTCTAATAACTCTAGTGCCTCACCACTTGTGGGGACTTTGCCTCCTCCGACCAATAGCAGGGTAACAAAATGGTGGGGACTATTGCCCCAACTTACAATGACTCACCTAGGGTTGACTTCACTAGGATATTCTAATAACCCAAGGGCCCCACAACTGTGGGGACTTTAACTCTTGACCAATAGGAGGGTTATCCACAATGACTTGTCATGACTTTCTCATTATAGAAACTTCCTGGAATAAACATCGGGGTATGACATGACTCAAATACCTTACAATACATCTAGGAATAAAAATCGGGTTACAATACATAAGAAATATGGATGAATACATTCCGAAGTTACAATTACATCAACACTCCCTCTTAACTAGGAAGGTATTCTCTCGACATAATTTATCAGCACAAGTCTTCTTCTCTGTATCATCTGGATCATCATTGAGTTCTCGTCATCTTCATCTTCAAGTCATATTCATATTCAAGTCATCTTCATCTGGATTTGGATCATCACTCGATTTGGATCATCATCACTGAATCTAGATCATCACTCGATTTGGATCATCATCACTGGATATGGATCATCACTTGATCTGGATCATCACTAGAAATCATCACTATATTTGGATCATCACTCGATCTGGATCATCACTGCTGGATCATCACTCGATCTGGATCGTCATGGGTGCTATCTCATGATTCTTCTCATCACAGGAATTTCTACAGAGATAGCCCTTTTTCAGGCTCATTGTAGGCCTAGCCATCATGTAGGTCTTCTTCAATGCTTATATCTGACCTACTCGTCAGAATGGCTCACCCAACACTTACATCTGACCTATTCATCAAAAAGGAATGCCCAACACTAACATCTGATCATGTAGGAGCCTACAATCACATCAGAAAGGCCCATCACTCACTTTCGCTAGCATGATAGGACATCACTATCATCTATGAAAATCCTTCAACACTTACATCTGACCTACTCATCAGAAAGGCACAACACTCACATCCATCCAGGCGGGAACACATATTGTACAAAATGATGGAAGAGTTTCGTACTCCCATCCAGGAAAGAACACATCCTACTCACAATGATGGAAGATTTCCACACTTTCATCCAATATGGAACCACATCCTGCTCACAATGATGGAAGATCTCTGTTCTTCCACCCAGGCCGAAACCACATCCTGCTCACAAAACCACATCCTGCTCACAATGATGAAAGACTCTTATCCAGGATGGAACACATCCTGCTAACAATGATGAAAGATTTCTGCACTTACACTCATCCAAGTGGGAACACATCCTGCTCACAATGATGAAAAGGCTCTACACTTACATTCATCCAGGAAGGAACACATCTTGCTCACAATGATGAAAAGGCTCTGCACTTACATCCATCTAGGTGAGAACACATCCTTCTCACAATTATGGAAGGGCTTGTACTCATATATGATCTTGTAGGAACCAATCCTACAATCATATCAGAATGGCCCCCAGTCCTCGACTAAGCTACCTGGTAACTGACCAGGTGCCTCCATTCTCCTCAAGAATGGCAGTTGCTCTTACATCCGACCTACTCGTCGGAATGGCTGACACTCACATATAACATGGAAGGAACCTAATCCTTTAGCCATGATAGAATGGTTCATCCCTTACATCTGATCAAGTGGGAACACATCCCTCTATCGCATCAGAATGGCTTCTTAGTCCTAGACTGAGTTTTCCTAGTACCTCACTAGGTAGCTCCATTCAAAGAATGGCAATTTCCCTTACATCTGTCCTACTCGACAGAATGGCTAGCACTCCTCTCACCATGACAGAATGGCTCAGCCCTTATATCCGACCTAATTGTCAGAATGGATATGGATCTCAACACTCATATCTGACATGGAAGGAACCAATCCTATCACCATGATAGAATGGCTTAGTCCTTATATCTGACCTACTCATTAGAATGGCTATGGATCTCAACACTCATATCTGACATGGAAGGCACCAATCCTCTCACCATGACACAATGGCTCAGCCCTTACATCTAACCATGGAAGGAACCAATCCTCTCACCATATCAGAATGGCTCATCACTTTCCCTTGGAGGAAACCATCTGGAAAACACCAAGCTTCTCCCTGAAGTACTAGAACTTTACCAT
>LPNX010467282.1:872035-885610 GCA_001517045.1 Pseudotsuga menziesii | reverse complement strand
GAGAGGACATCATCAACATCATCAGGGTAACACATCTATAAATCATTGGAAGCTTTTCAACATCATATAGTCTTCGTCTTCAATATTCGACGATAGCAACTCTTTAATCAACATCAGCATCTTTTGACCTTTTGATCAGAAACATCTTAAGCAACATCTTCAGAACTTTGACCTTTCGATCAGCAACATCTTCAGCAACATCTTTAGCACTTAGACCTTTCGATCAGCAGCAACATCTTCAAAACTTTGACCTTTCAATCAAAAACATCTTTGGCACTTTGACCTTTTGATCAACAACATCTTCAGCACTTTGACCTTTCGATCAGTAGCAACATCTTCAGCACTTTGACCTTTCGATCAGCAACATATTCAGCACTTTGACCTTTCGATCATCAACAATATCTTCATCATTTTGATCAGCAACATCTTCAACACTTTGATCTTTCGATCAGCAAAGACATCTTCAGCATTTTGATCAGAAACATCTTTAGTACTTTGATCTTTTGATCAGCAACAACTTCTTCAGCATTTTGTTCTTTCGATCAGCAACATCATCACATTCTGATCAGTAACATCATGATCAGCACCATCATCATACTTCAACTCTCGAACAGAATCATCATCATCATATTCTGATCTTTTGATCTGTACATCATCATCATCATAAAAACATCATCATCATGAAAACATCATTATCATCAAAACATCAACATCATCAAAACATCAACATGATCCTTCCTTTCGGAATTACGGGATTTAGGTCTTTACGGAGTTACCAATGATCCTTCCTTTCGGAATTATGGGATTTAGGTCTTTACGGAGTTACTAACGATCCTTCCTTTCGGAATTACGGGATTTAGGTCTTTACGGAGTTACTAACGATCCTTCCTTTTAGAATTACGGGATCAACACATTTGTGGAACTCAGACAATCCTTCCTATTGGAATTACAGGTTCAACACATTTATGGAACTCAGACAATCCTTCCTATTGGAATTACAGGATCAATTCAATGATCCTTCCTTTCAAAATTACGGGATTTAGGTCTTTACAGAGTTACTAACGATCCTTCCTTTCAGAATTACAGGATCAACATAGATGTGGAACTCAGACAATCCTTCCTATTGGAATTACAGGATCAACACATCTGTGGGACTCAGACAATCCTTCCTATTGGAATTATGAGATCAATTCAACGATCCTTCCTTTCGGAATTACGGGATTTAGGTCTTTATGAAGTTACTAACGATCCTTCCTTTCAGAATTACGGGATCAACACAGATGTGGAACTCAGACAATCCTTCCTCTAGAAATTATGGGATCAACACACGTTCTCGAGTACCGAAGTCACTGGATCCGTTCTGAACCGAAGTTCAAGGATGATACAATCCTACCACATTCACAGCGACCAAGATCTCCTGATACATTTTGAACTGAGGATCAGGGATGATGCAATCCACCACTTTCATGAGGGCTGAGACTTCCGGATACATTTTTAACCAAGGTTCAGGGATGATGCAATCCACCACTTTCACGAGGGCCGAGACCTCTGGATACATTTTGAACCGAAGTTCAGGGATGATGCAATCCTACCACTTTCACGGGGGCCGAGACCTCTGGATACATTTTGAACTGGGGTTCAGGGATGATGCAATCCACCACTTTCATGGGGGCCGAGACCTCCGGATACATTTTGAACCAAATTTTAGGGATGATGCAATCCCACCACATTCACGGGGGCCGATACCTCTGGATACATTTTGAACTGAAGTTCAGGGATGATGCAATCCCACCACATTCACAGGGGCTGAGACCTCTGGAGAGATTTTGAACCGAAGTTCAAGGATGATGCAATCCCACCACATTCACGAAGACCAAAGTCATCGGATCTATTTTGGACAGATGTCCTAGGATGATACAATCCCTCTTCATTCTCGAGGACCGAGGTCACTGGATCACTTTTGGACAGATGTCCCAGGATGATACAATCCCTCTTCATTCTTAAGGACCGAGGTCTCTAAATCACTTTAGGGAAAGTGCCCAGGGATGATACAATCCCACTGCAACATCACTACTCCCCCTTTCAAGGAAGGTCTTTTCGAACAACACCAATCTTATCTCGAAAGTGTTCAAACTTTACTCGAGATAGAGGCTTCATCAGTACATCATCATTCAAACCATCATCATCTACATCTTCAGTATGTGAATACTAAGCTATCACCATCTGTATCTCTAGTTTGTAAATACTGAAAGCATCATTATCTATATCTTCAGTATAGAAATACTGAAAGCATCATCATCTCTATATTCAGTATAGAAATACAAAATCACCATCATCTGCATCTACAGTATGTAAATACTAAAACATCATCTATATCTTTAGTATGGGAATAATGAAACATCATCATCTGCATCTTATCTCATACATAGAAATATCGGATTTCTATGTGTTACAATGGAACATAGGGTTCTCTGTCATCACAACTCTGGTTATCACATAGAATCATGATAGTGTCCAATTCTAGGTTGAATAATCCAGTCATCAGCTTTCGAAGCCATATGGATTTACCACTTAGCAGAGAAATATGCTATGTATTCTGCTTTAGCCATGCTAAGAGAAACATTGGTCTATTTCCTACTAAACCATGAACTCATAGCAAAACCCAAATAGAAGCATCTACCTAATGTGCTTTTCTTGTCTGAGATACTTCCATCCCAATCTGCATCTGTGTAGCCATACAATCTATACTCATGGCTACCATCATAGTATAGACCAAAGTCTATAGTCCCTTTCAGATAACTCATCACATGTTTTGCAGCTACTAGGTGAACCTGTCTTGGTTGAACAAGATATTGACTTGAGGTGTTCACAGCAAAACAAATGTCTGGTCTGGTATTTGGTAAGTACATCAATGAACCAATGATATGTCTATAATGAGTCACATCCACTAACTTTGACGAGTCATCAGCTAACAAATTCAGGTTGTATTCCATGGGTGTGGCCATGAATTTACATTCAAACATATTGAATCTCTTCAATATCTCTACCGCATACTTTTTCCTAGTTGAGAAATATTCCTTCTGAGCTTTGCCATACTTCTAGACCTAGGAAATAATGCATTAACTCAAGGTATTTCATCTGAAATTCTTCTGCTAGTTTCTTCTTGCTTTCCATGATCTGTTTCTCATTCCCTGTCAAGAATAATTCATCCACATATAATAACATGATGATAGGTTCATCTTCTACAACCTTGAGATAAAGGTTAGGATCAGCTTTACACTTGGTAAAGCCCATAATTGACAGGAAACTGTCTATCCTTCCCTACCAAGCTCTGGGAGCTTGCTTCATGCCATAGAGGGCCTTCTTCAACTTATATATGAGTCCATCTGTCTTCTACTTCAAATCCTTGTGACTATTCGATGTAAAACTCTTCCCCAATCATACCATTAAGGAAGGCTTGTCTTTACTTCATCATGGAAGCAACTACCATCATAGTTCTGAAGGAAGTGTACCTTGTTTCCTGGAGTAAGTGTCTCTTTCTGATAGAAACCTCTAGCCACAAATATTTCCTTACTTCTATCAGCAACATATTTTATCTTGCAAATCCATTTGGAAGATACCACATTCTTACTTTCTGGTTTGAGTACTATATCCCAAACACCATTCTAGTATTCTTTCATCATAACATCTTCCATGAGTTCGTCTTGTCAGGTCATTAACATATCCTAGTCTTCTGCATTCAAACTTGAAGGTTGGAACCCACTTTACTCTTGGTAAAGTCTCGATCCATCATGAAGCTATCCATCATGTCGTACCATGTCAAACTCAGATATCTTCTGTAGTCACTCCCCCTGAAGTGGAGTATCATCTTCCCTCTTGATTCTATACAGGTGGTTCTATGCTTGATATGTCATGTCATAGTCTATTCTTTCTGAGGCAAATCACGAATGTTGCTTTGTACACTTGTTCTTGTAGATCCATATGGAGGATACTATGTACTTCCATTTGTGTCTCGAAATCATATCATATACATCATTCCCCATGATCAACTATTATTATTTGATCATAGCTTCTTTCATAGAATTCTTTTCTTCATCTTGAGTTATCTCTCGTACCCATGGTGGTATTCATCCTTAGAGGTGGATCTAAGACTCTCTGAAGCTTTTTCTTTCGTCATGGTGTCTCTGACCCTGGGAGCTTCATATTTTATTAGAGTGAATCTTGAATTTTCATCACTTGTTCTTCAGAACAAGTCTCATCCTTCTTGTAGGAAGTTGTACAGGACCTTTCCTATAATTCAAATGCACCAGTTGCATGGTTATAATTATTTCATAAAACATATGTATAATGATAAATTCTTATGCATGATGCAACTGTTTAGCCAATACAATATTCATCCATATCTCACAGAAACTTTCTATATGCCTTCCATCTCTACCATGGCATCATTGAGATTGTGCACTAATCCAATATGTCAGTAAATAGGTTTCATTCTAGATAAGTAACAATGGAGATTTGTATAGAACCATGATCTACTTACCCATCACATGCATGCAAACAACACATCAACTGAATATAATCAAATGCATAACAAAACAATATCATTAAATTACAATTGAATACTTATATTTTGTTTGTTTCATGGGTAGAATCCTTCTTGATCATTCTGCTTCATCATCTTCTTCATCCATGAAATCATCATTTCTTATCCAAATGATAAGATGGATAAGAGGTTCGTCAAGACTTGAGTTCTTCATATTCCTCATCGCTTGAGGGATCTTCTTTGAATGGTGAGAGCTTGATCTTCAATTTGCTCCCATCTTTCTTCTTCTCTTCTTATGAGACGAGCTTCTTCTTCTTCCCAGATTCAACTAAAAGTAATCACTTCCTTTTGGCACACATTCCTCACATGAATTAATCCCATGATCATGGGATGCCATTCAAGGTGGTTATCACCACTTTTGCATTCTCTACTTCTTCTTCTACCGCTTCAATATGTTATGCATTCTGGATCTTCACATTCTTCAACTGTTTTCTCAAATCCATCTTCTGAATTATGTTCTTATCTTCAAATAGCTTGATCAAGGAATCAAACATCTTTGGTGTCTTTAGGGAAGACACCTTGAGGTACAATTTGATTTGTGATTGAATCAACAATGATCTTCTTGGCCTTTATCAAGTTCTTCTTGTCTAAGGCTTTGAGGCTCATCTCCTTCTGGAACTAGAACCTCTCTACTCATGTAGGTGTCCAATTCATTTTCTTCAGAGAGATCAAATACTTCCATGCTTGGAAGTTTTTCAACTTCACCAAGATTATCATCAAGCTGATGTGATAGATCACTTTGAAATGAGAACCTCAAATGCAAATAGAAAAAGATTAGATCTTACCGATTTCAGGTGTCCATCCTGCTTTCGGAGCTGGCTGATCTAGGGTTTGTCAGAGAAACCCTAATTTTCAAAACTTGGAATCTTTCAGATCTGATTGGATATAAAGATATATCTCTTCAAATGGAGCTTTCCAATGTATTCCTTTTCTGAAAACAATGGAGGGAAGCTCCCGGAATAGGAATCCCTAGTTTTCCAATTTCTTCTACAGAAATTCCTGTTACTATTTCTATGATATATCTGAAATTAATGCTCCTCTATGTATGAAATTTTGTACTGAGGTAACCTCACATGTCCCGGATCCAACACAATAGGTTTAATCAGAATCGGTTTCACCAATTGGGATTCATGATCATTTTCCCAAGGTGACCTGTTACAGGACTGTTCAGAATAGTGAAGTTGTATGGAATGCCACGTGTCACGGGTTCATCTTCAGGTTCTAAAAATCGGACCACAGAAATTAAATTCTATGTTATTTATGGAACACCTTCAAGAATTCCATTTGGACCTCTTCAGACGACGCTACAACAATTCTACCCAGGTGTCCTGTTTAGGGATGAATTTTGGAAGAGGGTGGAACCCTAACTTGGAGGGTTCATATCTCCCAGAATATAGTGAATCGGAGGCTGAATTTTAAACACAGTGTAAATACATATTTTATATTCGGCCTGTGAAATTTTCAACTCCTGAGCATTTTCCAATTACAGGATATAGGGAATGTACCAAAACGTAGCAGTTTTAGTATTTAGGGTTTTTCCAGACCGGGGTAAAACTAGGGCTTGACTTTCCGAGAGTTTCACCCAACCAAATTTCTTGATATAGGCCTCTAAAATTTTATTTTGATGAGGAGAAAAATTATATTCTGGGCTCACTCAAAAATTCTTCTTCTGTAGAAAGCCCTAATTTTCCGCACCAAAATTGAAGATGCTCGGAATCGAATTCCGCTTCTACAGAAAGATGCGCCCTTCAATGGAGAGTCAATCTAGCCTTCTTTTGCTGATCGATCATGGATAGAGACCCAAAAAATAAGAATCCATAGATTCTTTAGCTACACAATGTCTTGTTTCAGGGTGGCTCTGATACCATGTTAATTTTTTCATATGCTTAGCTAAGACATCAGTATTTCATTACATTTTCATAACAAAAGCATATAAACAGGATCACTGAAAGATAGAAAAGCACAACCATACAAAAGGAACACAAACATTTATCCTGGGAAAACCCTAAAGGGAAAAAACCAGCAAAATCTTCCTCAATATAGATTCCCCAAAAAGATAAAAGATAAAACCAGCAAGGAGATCAAAGCCTGATCCTCCTCCTTCTCCAACTACTTCTCTTCTGCACTAATGCGCTACACAAGTGAGAGTGTGTGTTTCAAATAAGGAGAGCTACACCTCTATTTATATTCATCCATTCAATTCAATTAACTCATCCAACATGTAGTTTCGAGTTAATCATGTAGGCTCGATTTACACATGTAGGCTTAAGTAACCACACTTGGGTGCTAATGACCCACCTTTACAATTAGAGGGGACAACCTCATGACTCTTATTAGTTCTTCTGATTAGAAGCATCGGGGTACAATATAATACAAGTGGTTCTCCCGGTAGGACCATCGGGGACCACTAAAGATACATATAGAATATTCTTCAAAGTTACAATATTTCAACACA
This sequence comes from Pseudotsuga menziesii, assembly GCA_001517045.1. Classification (NCBI taxonomy): domain Eukaryota; kingdom Viridiplantae; phylum Streptophyta; class Pinopsida; order Pinales; family Pinaceae; genus Pseudotsuga; species Pseudotsuga menziesii. Next base: position 878,552 of record LPNX010467282.1, on the reverse strand, counting down.
CCCTAGCCAATGGATTTGTCAATACATCAGCTATCTGTTCCTCCATTGTAACATACTGGAGATTCACTACTCCCCTATGCACCATATCCCTGATATAGTGATACTTGATCTTGATATGCTTACGACTTGTCATGGAACACTGGATTCTCTGACAACTTCATGCAACTCTGGTTGTCACAATGTATACAAGTAGCATCCATCTGGAGATCAAATAAATCTGATAGTAGATTTCATAGCCATACTGCCTTAGAACTAGTTGAACAAGCTATGACATACTCTGCTTCAGCTGTACTCAGTGCCACATAGGATTTCTTCTTGCTAAACCAAGAGATCACACCTAATCCCATATTAAAGCAACACCCTGAAGTGTTCTTCCTATCGATGGCACTACCTGCCCAATATGAATCAACATAACCCTCCAGGTTAATCTTCTGATTCGTATCATACTTGAGCCCATAATCAATTGCACCCTTCAGGTACCTTAGAATATGCTTTGTAGCAATCAAGTGAACATGTCTCAAATCTATCAATAACCGGCTCAAGGTGTTCATAGAAAATCAAATGTCTGGTCTCGTGTTCATTAGATACATCAAGGACCCAATCATCTGATGATACATCATAGCATCAACCATCTCGGATGAAGCATCACTTAATAGCTTTAGGTTTGATGCCATAGGTGTGGTCATATAGTCCATCATCCTAAACCTATTCAGGATCTCTACTGCATACTTCCCTTGTCCACACCTCCATGCCTAGAAAATAGTGCATCGACACATAACAGGAGCATCACTGGTCTTCCGCCTTCAACCTTGAGGCAAAGGTTGGAATCCACTTTAATCTTAGTAAAGCCTAGAGTCATCAGTAATCTATCCATCTTGTCGTACCATGTCGAAACACAGGATCTTCTGCAGTCACTCCCTCTGAAGCATCATACTCCCTCTGTCTTCCGTACTCTATGCACTGAAACATTATGTACCAGAGTGACAAGTATCTTCCTATGCTACTAATCTTCTATGTATCCATCTAGGATATAGACTTGTATCTTCAACCTTGTACCAAAGGTTAAGATCTTCATCAAGCTTATCATATATGTGTTTCAATTCTTACTGGCTGCAAATGTCTCTTCATAGTCTATTCCTTCTTTTCATGAGAAGCCTCATGCTACGAACCTTTCTTTGTATCCCACGATGTTTCCATCTACTGCATGATGGAGCTACGAACTTCCCTTCACGTATTGATATTGCATCCTAGACATCATTCTTCTTGAACTGGTCTTCCATTTCTTTTTGGTTACTTCTTCATGGCTGGATGGTTCTGTGTCAATGATGTCATTGTATTCGTCATATTATTCTTCATTTTTGAACTCTCATCACTTGTTCTCCATAACAAGTCTCATTCTTCTTTGCTTGTAGGCGATTATGTACGTGATTTTTCCTACAAGTCAAATGCATTTGTATGGTTAGAAACATTTCATAAGAAATATTCATACTAGCAAGTTCTTATGCATAAATATATGATCATGAAACTACTTTAGCCAATACAACATTCACCCATATCTCACTGAAACTTTCTAGATTCCTTCAATCTCTACTAGAACAACATTGAGATTGTGCACTAATCCAATATGTTAGCAAAGAGGTTTCATTCTAGATAAGTAGCAATGGAGAGTTGTATAGCACCATGAGCTACTTACCCATTACATGCATATTAGTAGTATACTGTCATTAATGCAAACATTCTATCATGCATAATACATTAACTGAATATAAACAAATGCATAACAAAACAATATCATGAAATGACAATTGAATACTTATCTTGATTTGTTTTGTGGGTAGACTCCTTCTTGAATTTAAACTTCATCATCTTCTTCATTCATAATAGCATTGTTTCTTATCCAAATGCTAATATGGATAAGAGGTTCTTCAAGAGTGAGATCTTCATGTTCCTCATTGGTTGAGGGATCTTCTTTCGATGGTGAGAGCTTGATCTTAAATTTCTCCCATCTTCTTTTCTCTTCTTATGAGTCGAGCTTCTTATTCTTCCCAGAGTCTACTAAAAGTAATCACTTCCTTTTGGCACACATTCCTCGAATGAATGAATCCCATGATCCTGGGATGCCATTCAAGGTGGCTATCACTACTTCTACATTCTTTGCTTCTTCTTTTACCACTTCAAGTTGTTCTCTTATTTGAGAGACCCTTGTAAAGTATGCCATTCTAGATCTTCACTTCCTTCTACTGGTTTCTTAAGGTCATATTCTGATTTATGTTCTTCCCTTCAAATATCTTGGTAAACATCATCGGTGCCTTTAGGGAAGACACTTGTGGTACAAGTTTATCCATGATTGAATCAACAATAATCTTCTTGGCCTTGACCAAGTTCTTCTTGTGTAAGGCTTTTAGCCTCATCTCCCTCTGGAACTGGAACCTCTCTACTCATGTAGGTGTCCAATTCATTTTCTTCAGAGAGATCATATACTTCCATGCTTGGAATTTTTCAACTTCACCAAGATTATCATCAAGCTGATGTGATAGATCACTTTTAAATGAGAACTTCAAATGAAAATAGCAAAAGTTTAGATCTTACCGATTTGAGGTGTCCGTCCTGGTTCCAGAGCTGGATGATCTAGGGTTTGTCAGAGAAACCCTAATTTTCAAAACTTGGAATCTTTTAGATATAATTGGATAGAAATATATATCTCTTCAAATGGAGCTTTCCAATGTACTCCTTTTCTGAAAATAGTGGAGGGAAGCTCTCAGAACAGGAAGCCCTACTTTTCCAATTTCTTCTGCAGAATCTTATGTCACTGTTTCTATGATATCTCTGACATTACTGCTCCTATATGTCTGAAATTTATCACTGAGATAACCTAGAATGTCCCTGATATAACACCATAGTTTTCATAAGAATTGGTTTCACCAATTTGGATTTATGATCTTTTTCCCAACGTGACCTGTTACAGGATTGTTCAGAATAGTGAAGTTGTACGGACTTCCACATGTTACTGGTTCATCTTCTGAGTTTGCAATTTAGAACACAGAAAGTAAAGTATGTGCCATTTATGGAACATCTTTAGGAATTCAATTTGGACCTCTGTAGCCCAATATATTTCAATTCTCTCCAGGTGTCCTATTTAGGGATGAATTCTGGAAGAGGCTGGAACCCTAACTTGGAGGGATCATATCTCCCATAATATAGAGAATCGGAGGCTAAAGTTTGGAGACAATGTTCATCAAGATTTTTTATGTGGCACTTGCAATTGTCATCTCCTAAGCCTTCTCCAATCGCATGATATAGTGAATGTACCAAAACGTAGCAGTTTTAGTATTTAGGGTTTTTCTAACTCGGGGTCAAACTAGGGTTTGACTTTTCTGGAGTTTCACCCAACCAAATTTCTTGATCCAGGTCTCTAAATTTATATTTTAATGAGGATAAAAATACTATGCTGGGATCACTAAAAAATTCCTCTTCTATAGAAAGCCCTAATTTCCGTATCGAAAACTGAAAATGCTCGGAATCGAATTCCGCTTCGACGGGAAGATGCGCCCTTCAATGGAGAGTCAATCTAGCCTTTTTTTGCTGATGGATTGTGGAGAGAGACCAAAAAGTAAGAAGCCCTAGATTTTGTAGCTGAACAATGTCTTCTTCTCAATTTAGCTCTGATACCATGTTAGTTTTTCAACATATAAGCTACCATTATGATCTTAGGATCTTTAACTAAGAGAATAACATGCACTGCAATAAAACACAAGCACAACAAAAGAGACAAGAGACACAAATAATTTTCCTCGAGGAAACCATAAAGGATAAAACCCCACAAATTCCTCAGAGATAGAATCAGCACCAAAGGTAAAACCCAAAAACATAAAGATGATCGCCTGACAGCATCAGTCTCTCTCACACACTGAGAGAGCTTCTTCTCTCTCACTCATGCGCCCCAATGAGTGAGTGTGTGTGTATTAGTATATTGAATAGAGAGGCTCTCACTCTCTATTTATATTATTCCATTCAATTAGAACCCACTCCAACATTTCGGCCTTACTTAACAATTACTTACTAGAACCGACATCTCTAGGAGTGTCTAATAACCCTAGTGCCCCACCACTTGTGGGGACTTTTCCTCCTCCGACCAATAGGAGGGTAACACAATGGTGGGGACTATTTCCCTGACTTACAATGACTCACCTAGGGTCGAACTCACTAGGATAGTCTAATAACCCAAGGGCCCCACAACTGTGGGGACTTTAACCCTTGACCAATAGGAGGGTTACCCACAATGACTTGTCATGACTTTCTCATTGAAGAAACTTCCCGGAATAAACATCGGGGTATGACATGACTCAAATACATTACAATACATTCTGAAATAAACATCGGGTTACAATACATAAGAAATATGGATGAATACATTCTGAAGTTACAATTACATCAACAAGAATACTGTCCATACAATCTATAGATGGCACAAGCATGGTTTGTTCTCAATGACTTGTTTCTCACTATTGGCCCACTTGAGAGTTCAATCATGGGGAGGTTTTCTATTGTATCCATGGAATCCAAAGGTGCGCAGATTATGGGAATCTCAGGGTAGTTTTTAGTTGGATGGCCCTGTTCTTTGTAGACGATGCAAGGCAGGATCTGTCGAGGCTCAATGGTAGCTTTCACATTTTTCTCCTGGCACTTTTTGGTTGGGGTGGTGCGGGTGCAGGTGTGGTAGTTGGTTTTTGCGGGCCATGTGGAGGATGAGATTCGACTCAAATGGGTTGCATAGGGGTTAAGACTACCTGGGGCATTGGTGGTTGGGCCAGTGGATCAAGGTACCGAATGGGAATTCCCAATGTAAAATTGGGTAAGTTTAAGGTGGTCATTACTGGCTTGCTCATGACACCAGGTGGGGGAAAGAGAAAAGGATTTCTGTGGACTGGGGAGGAGCCCATATAACTCCCTGATGGTTGCATGTGGGGATGAGGTTGTTGTGGCAGCTACGCATAATGTTGCGGCTGCTGATGATGCTCTGGCTGCTGTTGGTGTTGTGGTTGTGGTTGGGGATACGGCTATGGTTGATGTTTGGGTGTAGCAGTGCTGGATTAGAGCATGCACAAATCCATAGTCTCATTTGGTGTTGGCGGTGGTGACACTAAGGGGAAAGAAGCCATCATGGTGGTATCGAGAAACAACCTAGGGACCACATTCAATAATGGGCAGGTTGGTATGTTGTCAACCATGGTGTTGACCACTGGGATAACAATGGTGGGTGTGGTTGGCCCTTGCGGATCAATAGTGTTGATCATAGGGAGAACGTTGGCAGGTGTCATTAGCCCTTGTGGATCATGATAAGTTAGTTGGTCAACTGTCATGATTTTACCTTTGTGAGGGAACATCATGAGACAGAAAATAATTGATGCTATGAATCTCATGGAATACATATAAGTTCTTTCGAGGAGAAGGTTATAGTCCAACTGAGCATTGACAACCTCTATGTCAATCAGCACTATTTTCTTGGCCAACATGATGGGGACATGAGGGAGGATTCCTTGGGCTTTAGTGGGATGGCCATCATAATCCCACAGAGTAGTAGATGATGGTTGTAGAATTGGGGTGCCAAGATTATGCCAGACTAGGGTTGACATAACGCACATGGATGCCCCCTCATCCACTATGCACCGGTTCATGACCAAATTCTGGATAGACACCGGGATTTGGAAGGAAATTGTTGATGGCATTCATGGTTCTCCATTCTCCATGTTGAATGTGATCAACTTGGAGTCAAAGCGGTCCACAACACCAAGGGCGGCTAGTAAGGATTTTCGCTGTGTTGAGCAAGTTTTGAGTACCTCAAGAGCGGACATGGCAGTAGGTGTTTGGGCCAAATAATCCATGATGATGTAGTTGACAATAGCTCTAGCTGTGGAATTCTTCAAAACCCATCGTATGGGGGGGTGTAGAGGGAAAGGGGGTAACTAAAGAGGTGCATTGGTTTTTTTGGATGTAGATGTTGCTGATGTGTCACTGGGTTCGGTGTTGGTTTCATACTGATTTTGTTTGGTTTGTAAATTGACCTCTTTAGTTGTCATGGATAGTAGGTGGTGAACACCTATTTTTGCTATCAGAGGTGCCCCTAGGGCATTAGGATTTAGTTGGGGAGGGGGTGCACTTGCTACCAGTCCTTGGACTGGTAATGGGTTTTGGAGCACCATAGGCGGAGGTCCTGGTGGTGCTAGGTTGGGTTGGGATTGGACTGCCGTATTTGTGGCATGTTGAACCTCATTTCTTAGCGTGACCCATGAAGGGACACTCATACGTGTAGTTCCCATAGACCTCGCATAGTGTGCACGGTTGGTTTGTATGCAACAGAGCATTGCGTCTCAGTGCATTTGGTCGTTGAGGATTTTGGACTGGCTGGTTCACCACGACATTGTTGGGAGTATTTGATTGTTGAATGCCTCCCTGCAGTTGATTGTTTCCTTGTTTCTAAGGTCGGTTATTCCTGGATTTCCCTTGTTGGTTGTTGGGG
>LPNX010467282.1:828432-871995 GCA_001517045.1 Pseudotsuga menziesii | reverse complement strand
GGGGGGGGGGGGGGGGGGGGGGGAGGTGACACAAACATGGGAATTTGTCCTGCATATTGCTGTGGCAGCCAAACTAATGCCTGGGCCTGCTATGGTGGCACAGGATGTGCATAAGAAGTTGTGGCTCCATAATGGGACATCATTCTTGCATAGTCCGGAGTTTTGTTTTTGTAGGAAACACTAGGGGTGTTGCTTGGTTTTGGTAGTATTGCAGGTGGTGTCGGAACGTGCTATGGTTGGTGGGAGATAGAACCTATGATACCATCTTAGGAGGTGCTTGCATGGGGAGCGTTTGTAATGACAGTGTAAAGGTATCCAAACTGTGCATAGATCAGATCAAACTGCTGGGATTTCAATATGGCCTCTTTGGATTGGGGATATTCGGATGTGACGTCCTTTGCTGTAGGTGGTAGAAACATTTTTAGGAACCAATCCAGGAAGATCCTATCATCAAGTTGAATCTTACACAAACTATGGCATCGCTGCCACTCATGGATGTGGTCGATTATGTGGGTCACAGTAATCTAGTGACAATATAACAAGATCTCCACCCCTTCGTCGTATCTAATGAGGAGTTGGAAATACTGCAGGAACATGAAATCCATGAGTTAAAATCCGTGTATTTCGCTTTGTGGTAGCTCAATGTACCACTTGGATACAACACCTGTGATAGTGTGTTGGAATAGTCTAAGCCTGATTGAATCATCTACGATGCTATTTGATGAGCCCCATAGGTGAAGCGTCATGATGTGGTTTTGGGGGCACTCCCCCACCATACCTTCAAACTTGGGAATCTCTGAGGGAAGTTTGGTTGGCATGGAAGGCCAAAACATTTGATGGTTGATAGGTTCATTTGTTAACTGAGCCAAGTTAGGCAGGTTGAGGCATGCCATGAATGGAAGGTTTGACCCAAGGTTGATGTGAGATGGGGCAACAATGGTGGTGGGGTTTGCAGGGACATGATGCACCTACATAACTCGGGGTACTTTTGGCACCATTGTGGATGGGACACTAACCCCAAGTGTGGTAAATGGAACTATGTGAGTGTAAGGGCCACTTCCCCCATGTGTGATAAGAGGGGCAGTGTAGGTGGAAGGGCCACTTCCTCCAAGCATGCCAAGTGGGACAATGTGGGTGGAAGGGACACTGCCTCCATCTGTTTCAGGTAGGACAACTTGACTAGTCAATATGGGTGGTGTTATATGGCTTATGATGGTTTGCATGACCATGCTGGGGCTACCAGTAGGGGTGTTCGTGGTGGATTGGGGTGTGGAAATGGTTCCACTACCAATCACTAAGCTAGAAAATGGATCCAAGTTTACACCAGCCATGGGCCTAGATGGTGCAGTATGAAGGTCTAGCTCAGATTGGTATGATTTTGAGTCTAAATCAGAGGCTATGTGGCCTTTTAATGGCATAGAGGGTTAGCAAGAATGGTCTCCACAGTGTTGGTTCAAGGACCCGAACTGTGGTGGATCGCCTCTCAAGCGTGAGGAAGAGCGTGGGGGATCAATTGTGTTTGATTTGTATGTCAAGTGGTGAAATATGGTAATGAATTTTGGACCCCTATTTTAATGGCTTCTTGTTTCCTTCAGGTGGTCACTCAGCCACCAAGACTTCCAAAAGATAGCGCTTGGCGTTTTCCTCATGGGAGTGCTAGTCAATTGGTGGCGGTCATTGCCCGTTTCGTTTGGCAATTCCTCTCAGTGGCCAGCTACTTTGGGGTTCCCATGGAATGAGTTTCTGGGTTGAGCCCAAGTACTTCCCATGGTTAAGGTAGTCAGGGACTTCTATCCTCAAAGACTACAAGTGTTTGTCTTAATGTAAACTATAAATTTTAATGGCTAGCTCAGCGTCATGAACTAAGTTTGGTTGTTTTATGTGGTATGGTTTGTGTGTATGTATTTTGTCTTTCTGTTTATACTTAGTGGATTCTTAGATGGTTTATGAATATTCTATAGAGTTCAGAACATTGTTGATGAAAGAAGTAAATGATAAACATAAATTTAAACATGTACCATATCTGAATCTAAACTATGATATCCTGACTAGGTGACTTCCTTACACCTGTATTTCTCTTCAACTAGGAAAGGGTGTTGGGATCTCAACACAATGGGACTAAGCCCATCCATAGATCCTCAAGTCACCCTCCAGATGCAAGGTTAGTCAACAGGGAGGATGTGAACGCCATGAGGCCCCCTGGGCCTACCACCCTCTCTACCTTCCAAGTCACCTATTTTTAGTGGTTTGGAAAAATAACAAGTGAGGTGCCTATTACTATACGAGCTTCACCCTTCATCTTATCCCAGAATACCCTGAAGGGTGATGACTGGGTAGAGGAGGAAGGGCTAGGAAAGATGTTAATTTCAACTTCAGAATTGAAACCTACAATAATTTTTTGATTCAAGCTTTAAATAGATTCATTAACCAATTAACCATTTAATTTATCAATGATTTACACATGTTGTAATAAAAGAAATAGATGCTGAAAGGAAATAGACATAGATTTGATAGACAGAGGCGGCTGGGCCACACTGACAGTCCCTAATCTTTAAAAATCCAATTTTGAGAGACAGATCGCTCTTTTCGGGGAAAATGTGGTGAGGGGGTTGCCAAATTTTCCCCAAAAAAGGTGAGGGGGCCGCTCAGTAACTGCAAACAGAAGCGGTCTGGCTTCTGGGTGAAGTCACACCTTTCAGGCCTAAATGAGCAACCTGGTCGCACCTTTCAGCTTGATAAGAGCAAGCTGGTCCAAAAGGTGGAAATTTCTTGAACCTGAGCCAGATCCAGGCTGCAGTAACCTGTACTGTGGCCAAATGGGCTCAGTTTGTCCTTGAGGAGGCTTGGCAGTAACAAAAATGCAAGAAAAGATAGATCTAATATAGATTTGTAAGAAAACTAAAATAGGGAAAATAAAACTAAAATGCAGAAATAAAACCAAGGAGGGATCCTATGGGATCGACCTGGTATGGTCGCCAAATCTGTAGTAGGGTTTTCACCCTAGCTACAAAGAAGGAACAACTCCCTTCTGTCTATAGGACAGAAGGGTAGGGATCCTATGAGAATGGAAGAACAGAAGGAAATAAACAGTAAATGAAATAAGAAAAATGAAATGCCTCTACACACAAGGTTAGGGTTAAGCTCCAAGACCCTGCATATAACTGTTATAAAACCAAAAGGCTTGTAAGCAATCAATGGAACCCTGCAAGAAGATGTTAAGAAATAAACATGCAAACAAATAATGTTAGAAAATTACAATCTACCAAAGCAAAAACATGAAAAGACAAGTATACCTTCTGGTTGGAATGGGCCACCATGCCCTAGCTTGGGAGAGCACCTCTATTAGGAATGGGGAGCTATGGCTCAATGGTGGAATGGAGGATAGGGAGGGTGAATGGCTTGAGAGGAAAATGGTCTCAAAGAACTCACATGAATAGCGTAGGGATAGGGAGTGAAGGAGTGATTTGAGAGTGACTCCCACCCCTCTATTTATACTTTTTCTCAGGATTTTTAGGGTTTTAAGCCCCTGGTTGGGGCTTTAGCCACTTTTTTGGGATTTGAGCCCCTTTCTCCCAATCCTTAGCTCCTTTGGGGGTTTTAATCTCCTTTAAGGGGTTTTAGCCCCTTTCTGGAGGTTTTAGCCCCTATGGGAGCTAGTTTGGCTTTTTTTAGGGGTTTTTAAGCCCCTTTTCATATTTTTAACCCTTTTTGAAGGTGTGGGGGTCAAATGAGGGTCATGCATGGATGACCTTGGGTGGTGTTGGCCATGTAGATCTTAGTCCCATAATGAGCTCTACATGACCTACACCACCTAAAGACATCTAAGTACGACCCTCATTTTCCCCCATTTGACCCCCACACCTTAACAAATGTTTAAAAATATGAAAAAGGGCTTAAAAACACCTAAAAAGAGCCAAAATAGCTCTCATAGGGGCTAAAGCCTCCAAAAGGGGCTAAAACTCCTCAAAGCAGCTTAAAAGCCCCAAAAGAGCTAAATATTGAGCAAAAGGGGCTAAAATCCCCAAAAAGGGGCTAAAGCCCCAACCAAGGGCTTAAAACCCTAAAAATATTGAGAAAAAAGTATAAATAGAGGGGTGGGGGTCACTCTCAAGGAGCTTAAAACCCCCAAATCTGTAGTAAGCCTTTCACCCTAGCTATAGAGCAGGAGCAGCTCCCTTCCGTCTATAGCACGAAAGGGTAGAGTTCCTATAAGAATGTAAAAACAGAAGGAAATAAGCAGTAAACGAAATAAGAAAAACGCCCTCTGCACACAAGGTCAGGGTTAAGCTCCAAGACCCTGTATACCACTGTTAGAAAACCAAAAGACCTGCAAGCAATCAATGGAAACCTACAAGAAGATGTTAAGCAATAAACCTGCAAACAAATAATGTTAGAAAACTACAATGTACCAAAGCAAAAACATGAAAAGACAATTATACCTTCTAGTTGGAATGGCCCACCATGCTCTAGATTCGGAGAGCACCTCTCTTAGGAATGGGGAGCTATGGCTTAAGGGAGGAGTGGAGGAGAGGGAGGGTGAATGGATTGAGAGGAAAATGGTCTCAAGGAACTCACATGAGCAACATAATGATAGGGAGTGAGGGAGTGATTTGAAAGTGACCCCCACCCCTCTATTTATACTTTTTCTCAAGATTTTTAGGGTTTTAAGCCCTTGGTTGGGGCTTTAGCCCCTTTTTTTTACTTTTNCTTTTGGGGGTTTTAAGCTCCTTTGAGGGGTTTTAGCCCCTTTTTGGAGGCTTTAGCCCCTATGAGAGCTATTTTGGCTCTTTTTAGGGGTTTTTAAGCCGCTTTTCATATGTTTAAGACTTTTTGAGAGTGTGGGGATCAAATGAGGGTTATGCATGGATGTATTTAGGTGGTGTAGGTCATGTAGGGCTCATTGTGGTATTTTTTGGGTTAATAGATTGCCCCCTAATGTGTAAGGGAAGGAGCTCATCATATGGCCGATGGACGTCATAGTATTTTCTGGGGAGAGGTGGTGCTTCCTGGGCTGGGGCATGGTGGATTTTGGTTTTTGTATTAATATGGTTCCCATCAATGGGTGAGATACAAATAAAGTGTGACATGTATATGGACGAGGTGGGAATCCCCATGCTCGTAATGATGTCAAAATAATAATGTGATCTAAGCTCTATAATACAAGAGTCGATCATGTACAAATGTTGTTACAATAGTGGTTGCCTCAATGAGAGGCTGAATACAATAATCGTCTGAAGAACTGCTACATTGGACCCATGGCTTTCTCATGGAATGCTATATCTTTAGGAATGATCATCTGCTGCATCTGGAATGGTATATAGTTTATTGACAGAGAGTCAGAGTCTCTGTGGTACAAGTATGCTGCATCAATCATAAATCTATATAGAAGCATTGCTGGGTCTTCTGAACACTATCTCCAACACAACCCATAAGTCACATGGGACATGAACCTGTTGGGGTCCCTCAAATAGACTCATCAATGTGCTAGAGTCAGGTGACATCCAGGGTCTTCGACCAAATATTGCACTGAAAAATACCATGTACGAATCTCAACGGTGCGATGATGTAGATGGAGTCGAGCATGTGAGAAACAACCATCCCGAGAGGCACTAAGGACTCCTATCAAATGGTTTAAGGAATTCATCAATGAGGTTAATGAAACCAGGATATAGGGACTTCTGGGTCTATCCTCTAGAATACATGTGTTGTTGTCAACAAAGGGAGACCTGCCCTTGGTCAAAGAAATGGTTTTTCCTTGACCAGAAGCACGAGGGAGATAACCGAAAGATGTGAGACAATCTGAGGCTTGACCCACTGAATGGGGGGGGGAGGGAAGGAGTTGAACAGAGGAAGAGGGAGTGTAGTGGACTCAAACTTCCTTTTTTTAGAGTATGACGACAGGGTGGACCAAACAGAAATGAAACTAAATCATGGGAAAGGGATCATAGTTGTAATACCAAGAATATAACTACAGATGGGAAATTCTTGGGGGAGGTAGAAACTTTTGATATTGATGGGATCCAAGTAAGACACATCGCATAGTACTATGAACAAAGGAAACCCAAAGTGGGAATGCTTCCAAACTGTTATCCGTGGGGTGGTGTCTAAAGACACCGTTGTGGTACGATCTCATGGATTTTTGGTGAGCCCGAGAAAGTAAATGCTTGATGGTGCTTTCAATTTTAGAGAGTCTGAAAGCATGAAGAAGACTCCAGTGGGGGCTCTTTTTCGTTGGGAGTCTCCTATGCACAAAAAGGGATAAATGTATACATAGGAGAGCTCTCCCATCCTTTAAGAGATGAGAGAATTCTTTACCGTTGGTAGTCCAATTAGGTCGGAAAAGGTTAAACCTATACTGACTGGACGGTCATTCAAATACTTTTACGAGCATGAATAAAACCAAGATTGCTCGACAATATTTTCTTGATGAGAAGGATGAAAAAAATATTAACGACAACCCATGGTGAGCTTTTTCATAGAGTTTGGCCCCTCTGCCCAAGAAAGCATAAAAGGATGTAGAGGGGAACAGTCTTGGGTTGAATATGCCAAGGTGGTCCTTTCCATATGGTGGTATATATATTTCACAAAAGGAGATAAATGAGATGATGTAGACGCCCTTTCCTATACTTTAATGAGCGGGAAAGGAAGAAGTTGTGCTCATCAATCTTTTCATTCTTTTAGGAGTCAAAAAAGAGCTTAAAAGAACTCTAGTATGGTCAACCGATTGTGGTGGCACAATTGGTGCCCCATGTCGGGAAAGTGGACAATGGTTCAAAATTTATCCATTCAGTATGGATGGAGCAAGTGGGTCTTTAACATACCAATACATGCATGGGATAGAGTGCAACAGAGGCACACAAACCGATGTCACTCTCGGACATAGGTTAGGAGAGGTGTGTGTGTTTTTTGGTGGAGAGACTTGACTACATGTGATGTGAGTACAAGTCCAGAGGTAGTTATATGAAAAATGCATGCAAAGGAAATTATCCATCCTCTGGATGATGGTCCGAAGATCCGCATAAGGTGTGGTGGATAGATTAGACAGATATATGCTAAAAATCAAAATGATGTGCCTTCTAGGCGGTGGCCCGGAAACCCACATGAGTGGCAGAAAGAAAGCGTGATGCATGTATAGGTCTGGAGACACTTACATCACAATGTTGTGGCTTGTAAATCGAGGTAACTTCTGGGAAGTGGTCCTGAAAATTACTTGTTAAACATGAGATGATGGTCTCATAAGAAGATGAGAATTTGGTTCTATAGGTGTGAGAGGTGTCTTGAACAGGTTCCAAGTGACTCTGAACTAGTAGCTAATGGTGCTGCCCCTAAATGGGGGCTTCTAATTTGTGGTAAAAATGTTGTAAACAAAAAAGGAAAAAAAAACTATGTTATAAGGGACTCATCGTGGTTATATCAGGAATAGACTCTCTTGAGGTGGAGCCCATTGCATGGATTCTTTAAGAGTTGACCGTCTAAGTCAGTGAAGAGGTGTGCCCCCTTGCCGAGAAGAAGGTTATTGGTAAGGTGGAGTGATGGAATCTGGTATTTTATGGGAAGAATCGATTCCACACTATGGTTTAAAGGGAATGGGGTAAAAATGGAGGCAATCTTCCAGATATGCCCTGTCATCGCGTAAGTGGTGCTGATATAGATCAGGTGGACCTTCCATGGCTGACACGACAGAAGGGAAACTGGTGCTGGAGATAATGTAAATGGTATTGGTTATGGCTTTGGTGGCCTTGACCTCAGTCTCTGTTGGAGGAAGAGGGGAAGGCCTAGAGACGGGAAGAGTCTTTGATTGACCTAGAGGTAGGTGCAACATCATCTCAATTGGCTAGACAAGAGTCAACACATATTGGGGGCTCATAGGTAGGGTAGGTGGTTCAAGGTACCACATAGGAACTCCCAGTGTGAAATCTTGTAAATTGCAGGTTGCCAAGACAGACTTACTCATGATCTCGGATGGTAGGAAAAGGAAAAGGAAAAGAAAAAGGAAAATGAAAAGGATAAGAATCATGTTGAGTGGGAATGAACCCCACTATTTCCTTGGTAACTGAGGTTGAGGTTGCAGCTATGGATGGAGTTGCGGGTGCGGATGGAGTTGTGGATGCATATGGAGCTATGGATGAGGATGGTGCATGTCATCCCATGGGTATTTCGGGATGGTTAAGGATTCAAGTATCCCCTCATCAATGCAAAAGCAACGAATAGACAGATCTGATGGACCATTAGTGGTGGTGGAGACAAGAGGGTATGTAGAATGGGACATCATGTAAATGGACATGGTGTCTGAAGAAGGAGGTGGGGGATGGATTTATTTGATCAAAGTGATCTCAGATTCAAGGGAATGTTGTCGAAGGTTTTCTAGAGCCATTCAGAACTCAGACAAGTCTTGGAAGTGGTGAGAATAGTGTCCATACAATCCGCAGAGGGCGCAAGCATGGTTTGTTCTTAATGAATTGTTTCTCACTATTGGCCCGCTTGGGAGTTCAATCATGGGGACATTTTTCATTGTATCCATGGCATCCAAATGCACATGGATTATGGGAATCTCAAGGCAGTTTTGAGTTGGATGGCCTTATTCTTCGTAGACAGTGCAAGGAGGGATTTGTCGAGGCTCAACGGTAGCTTTTGCGTTTTTTCCCCTAGCCCTTTTTGGGTGGGGCGGTGTGGGTGTGGGTGGTGGTTGGTTTTTGCGGGCCAGGTAGAGGATGATATTTGACTGCAATGGGTTGCATGAGAGCTTAGACTACCTGGGGAATTGGTGGTTGGGTTGGTGGATCAAGGTACCACACAGGAATTCCCAATGTAAAATTGGGTAAGTTTAAGGTGGCCATTACTCGCTTACTCATGACATGAGGTGGGGGAAAGATGAAGGGAATTGTGTGGATTGGGGAGGATCCCAGATAACTCCCTGATGGTTGCATGTGGGGATGAGGTTGTGGTGGCAGCTATGCATAATGTTGTGGCTACTGATGATGTTGTGGCTGTTGTGGTTGTGGTTGGTGCCACGACTGCAGTTGATGTTTGGGTGCAGTAGTGCTAGATGAGAGCATGCATAAATCTGCAGTCTCATTTGGTGTCAGCAGTGGTGACACTAAGGGGAAAAAATCCATCATGGTGGTATCGACAAACAATCAAGGGCCCACATTCAATAATGGGGAGGCTGGTATGTTGTCAACCATGGTGTTGATCACCAGGATAACACTGGTGAGTGATTTTGGCCCTTGCGGATCAATGGTGTTGATCATAGGGATAACATTGGAAGGTGTCTTTAGCCCTTATGGATCATGATAAGTCAGTTGGTCAACTATCATGATTTTCCCTTCGTGAGGGAACATCATGAGAGAGAAAATAGTTGATGCTTCGGCTCTCATGGGGTACATATAACTTCTTCCTAGGAGAACTTTATAGTCCAACTGAGCATTGAAAATCTTTATGTCAATCAAGACTATTTTCTTGGCCAATGTGATGGGGACATGAGGGAGGATTCCTTGGGATTTAGTGGGATGGCCATCATAAGCCCACATAGTAGTAGATGATGGTTGCAGAATTGGGGAGCCAAGCTTCTACCAGACTAGGGTAGACATAACGCACGTGGATGCCCCCTCATCCACTATGCACTGGTGCATGACCAAATTCTAGATAGACACTAGGATTTGGAAGGCAATGGTTGATGGCATTCACGGTTCTCCATTCTCCATGTCAAATGTGATCAACTTGGAGTTAGAGGGGTCCACAACACCAAGGGCGGCTAGTAAGGATTTTCACTACATTAGGCAAGTTTTGAGTACCTCAAGAGCGGACATGGTGGTAGGTGTTTGGGACAAATCATCCACGATGTTGTAGCTGACAACATCTCTATCCATGGCATTGTTGGAAACCCGTCGTATGGGGGGGCGCAAAGGGAAAGGGGGTAACTGAAGAGGTGCATTGGTTGTTTTGGATGTAGATTTCACTGATGTGTCAATGGGTTCGGTGTCGGTTCCGTACTGATTTTTTTTGGTCTGTAAATTGTCCTCTTCAATTGTCATGGATAGCAGGTGGTGAACACCTATTTCTATTGTCAGAGGTGCCCCCGGGGTATTGGGATTCGGTTGGGGAGGGGGTGTAGTTGCTACCAGTCCTTGGACTAGTAATGGGTTTTGGAGCACCATAAAAGGAGGTCCTGGTGATGCTGGGTTGGGTTGGGCTTGGAATTCTGTATTGGTGGAATGTTGAACCTCATTCCTAATAGCCTGCTTAGTGTGACCCATGAAGGGACACTCATATGTGTAGTTCCCATAGATCTCGCATAGTGTGCACAGTTAGTTTGTATGCAATGGAGCATTACGTCTCAGTGCATTTGGTCGTTGAGGATTTTGGGTTGGCCCATTTGCCACAACATTGTTGGGAGGATTTGGTTGTTGACCGCCTCCCTACGGTTGATTGTTGCCTTAGTTCCGGGGTCAGTTATTCCTGGCTTTCCCTTGACAGTTGTTGGGGGATTCCTGGCTGGGATGGTTTTGCTATGCAAACACTTGTCCTAATGGAGCAGGTGGAGTTGGGGAGGGGGCTTGAACGGATTGCACCAGTGGTGCGTAGTAGACTTCAGGGATAATTTAGGAGGCGAATTTTAGCCCAGTGGGCTATTTTTCCATGTTTTTCTCCCAAAAAAGATTCGCCATTTTGCATTTTTTAAAGCCCTGTTTTGCCCAATTTTGATAGGGTACAAATTTTTCACCCTAAAAATCACCAAATTATTATATAAATGATATAAAATCCTTGGAAATTAAAATATTTTTTGAAAAATATCACCAATCATTTTATAGTTGGCGTTCTAAGAATTGGTAATATTCGCCAACATTTATACACTTTTAAATAAGTATGCTTCTTGAAAATCATCCCTGGAAGACTTGGGAGGAAGGTGCCACAAACGTGGGCCTTTGTCTTGCATATTGATGTCTTGGCCAAGCTAATTCCTGGGCCTGTTGCGATGGTGCAGAATATGCATAAGAAGGTCTAGCTCCAGACTGGGACATCATTCTTGCATAGTCCAAAGTTTGGTTTTGGTAGGAAACACTAGGGGTATTGTAGGTGGTGTCAGACGATGCTATGGTTGGTGGGATACAGAACCTATGATGCCATCTGCAGCATGGGATACCCCTAGTGCATCGCGTTAGGAGGTGCCTGCATGGGGAGCATCTTGAATGATAGTGTAAAGGTATCGAGACTATGCATAGATCATATCAAACTACTGGGATTTCAATATGGCCTCCTCTTCGAATTGGGGACGTTCGGATGCGATGTCCTTTGCTATAGGTGGTAGCAAAGTTTTTAGGAACCAATCTAGGAAGATCCTGTCATCAAGTTGAATCTTGCACAAACTATGGCATCACCACCACTCATGGATGTGGTCAGTTATGTGGGCCGCAGTATTCTAGTGGCAAGATAGCAAGATCTCCACCCCTTCATCATATCTAATGGGGATTTGGAAATAATGTAGGAACATAAAAGCCAAGGAGTTGAAATCTAGGTATTTGGCTTGTGGTAGCTCAATGTACCACTTGGATGCAGTACCTATGAGAGTGCATTGGAAGAGTATGAGCCTAATCAAATCATCTAAGATGCTATTTGATGAGAACCATAGGTGAAATGTTATGATGTGGTTTTGAGGGCACTCCCCTTCCTTCCTTTCAAACTTGGGAATTTCTAAGGGAAGTTTGGTTGGCATGGGAGGCCAAATTTTTTGATGGCGGATAGGGTCATTTGTTAACAGAGCCAAGTCAGGAAGGTTGAGGCATGCCATGAAAGGAAGGTTTGACCCAAGTTTGATGTGATATGGGGCAACAATGGTGGTGGGGTTTGTAGGGACATGATGCACCTACATAAATGGGGGTACTTGTGGCACAGTTGTGGACGGTCCACTGCCCCCCAAGTGTGGTAAATGGAAATATGTGAGTGGAAGGGCCACTGTCCCCATGTGTGATAGGAGGGGTAGTGTAGGTGGAAGGGCCACTGCACCCAGGCATGCCAAGTGGGACAGTGTGGGTGGAACAGACACTGCCCCCATGTGTTATAGGTGGGACAACTTGATTGGTCAATATGGGTGGTGGTATATGGCTTATGATGGTTTGCATGACCATGCTAGGGCCACCAGCAGGGGTGTTGGTGGTGGTTTGGGGTGTGGACATGGGTCCACTACCAATCACTAAGCCAAAAAATGGATCCAGGTTTACACGGGGCTAGATGGTGTAGTATGCAGGTCTGGATCAGATTGGTATGATTATGAGTCTGAATCAGAGGCTGTGTGGCCTTCTGATGGTGTAGAGGGTCATCGAGAATGGTATCAACAGTGTTGGTTCAAGGACCTGAATTGTTATGGATCACCTCTTAGGAATGAGGAAGAACATGTGGGATCAATTGTGTATAATTTGTATGTCAAGTGGTGAAATATGGTAATGAATTTTCAACCCCAGTTTTAATGGCTTCATATTGGATTTAGGTGGTCACTCGGCCACCAAGACCTCCAGAAGATAGCGCTTGGATTTTTCCTTAAGGGAGTGCTAGTTAATCGGTGGCGGTCGTTGCCCGTTTTGCTCTGCAATTCCTCTTAGCGGCCAGCTACTTTGGGGTTCTTGTGGTACTCCTCACAATGAGTTTTTGGGCTGAGTCCAATTACTTCCCATGGTTAAGGAAGTCAGGGACTTATGTCCTCAAATGCTGCAGATTGTTGAATTAGTGTAAATTATAAATTATAAAGGCTAGCTCAACGTCATGAACTGAGTTTGGTTGTTTTTATGTGGTATGGTTTGTGTGTATTTCTTTTATCTTTCTATTACATTTAGTGGATTCTTGTATGGTTTATGAATACTCCATAGAGATTTTTTTGCAGAACTTATAATGTGTATAGATTGTTTAACATAGTAGTAAGTTGTAAACAGAAAATTGAATGCATGCCATATCCGAATCTGAATCTGAACCTGACTATTCACACATGTTCCTAAAAACCTCAATAGTGTAGCAGATCAAATGGCTAATGACATTCTAAATTGGCACATTCATAATCGCATATAGGAAACATACAACCACGACATCATGCATAATCATATATAAAACACACACACAAGTGTAAAAATATATCATCTAGGCATTGCATTTCACATCATCATAAAAAGACTCACATATAAAACCATAAAAATCGCATCCACGTGTGTAAAAAAGATATCGGTATATAAATCACATGTCCAAAATATGTCCAGTACAAAATGAGAAGCCACATATGCTTTCTTAGCTAAATATACATAGCGATGCAAAAGAATCCTAAGTGCACCAACACACTAGGGGTAGCCCCACTGGCTGCTAATCTGAACCAAACTCATCATCTCACTCAGGATCATCATCTTCCTCAGAAGACTCATCCTCTATAGGAATATCCCCTCTCGCCGCTCGACGAAGGTAATCACAGGACATGGCCATCCTCCTAATCACAGAGGTCCACTCTGGAGGAAAATTATGAATGGAAACAATCATCTCATTGTTCAAATGCTACCAGCCATCATCAAAGATCCCATCAGCAAGCTGCTCCAAATGTGGAAAAAAATCATCCACCTCCTGCCATCACCTGTGAGGGTTCCCCACAAGAACCGTCGCCTCTGCAATAGCGACCACCCGCCTTTGATACCTGGGTGGTGGGAGAGGACCAACATCTGCATACTCAAACAAATACACCATTAGTCTATACATATAATCATCAACCAACTCAACTACACTATATATAAATATGAACATAAAGACATCACACATACATACCAGCTGGTCCCCATGCTTGACAAGGAGCTCACAGCATCTCAGGATCCCAATGATAATCCATACCCACATAAGGGTACACCTCAATAATCACTGGGAGCTACCACCACTGCTGAAGCAAATCCTTAGTGAAGAAGTGACCCACTCTGCCACCACCCTCTCATACCATCATCTGGCACCACCTGCACATCCATGGCTCCCGCAATGCCCAGTGTAGACACAAAGTAGGTACTTTCTCAAAAAAGAAAGGACATAAGAAGGACCCAAAAAAAAAGCCTATCCCAGATGCCCTCGCATTGTTTAGCTGATGCTGAACATCCTGAAGATACATCTGGTCCCACCCATAGTAAGTGCCCCTCATAGCATGCTCTACCAACTGCAACTTCCCTCCAGATATCTTGTGGCTCCCTGTGGAACCCAAGATACACAGCACTAATGTCGCCACTACCCATGTCGATAGGTTCTCAATGTCACACATCAAGATGTGTGAGCCATGCACATACACAGTAGTGTAACAGTTCCTATCACATAAATCCTCCAATGTATTCCCCCAAGATAGCATCGGCTCTAAGTCACCAACAAATCCCAACATAGGGAGCTTAGTCAAGAAGTATACATCCAACAGTGTAATCTCAATACACTGGCCCTAGAAGAGGAAGTCCTCCTCCCTAATATCCAAAAATATCACCAACATTTGCAGCAACAAACACAAGCTCTTCATGAGGGATATCTGCATGAACTTCAGTAAACCACAATAGGCCAATGTAGCACACACATTCCCATCCCGCAATGCCGCCTCCCAAAGGTATTTACAGTATTTCTCACACCACTTAATCTCATCCATCCTGCATAAGAAAAAAACAACTGTCAGCCACTCCTCTCATCAAAAAGTGTCACCCAGGGACCAAGTCGCACCTGTTTGGCCAAAAAGAGTGACCAGGTCGCCCAAAAATTCCTCACAGGTGTGACCCAGTCACTCTTTTTCCCTTGAAAGGTGCAAATTGGCTCATTGAAACCCCAATGGGCTCATAGAATACCTCTGGGTGACCAAATTCAAAATTTAAACCACTAAAAAGGATAGATTTTGCAAGAGCTCTTACTTGCAAGTCACGGAACATGAAACCGCTGGGCGGAACAGGAGAAATCAGCAAAAGAAAATATAGGGCCCACCTTTCCAACTCTGCGGTGAATAGTGACAATGACACTTCACAAAGTGGTCTCCACCCATATGTAGGCCCCATTTGACCTATTTTCTTCCTTTCGACACAACAGGACCATGCAAAGTCTGCTTGAGATGCCATTCATGCCATTGGTTTCAGAATTCCACCCTCTATATCCTTATGAGACCATAGTCTCATGTTTAACAAGTAATTTTCAGGACCACTTCTTGGAAGTTACCTCGATTTACGAGTCACAACATTGTGAATGTAAGTGTCTCTGGACCTGTACTTGCATCACTCTTTCCTTTCGCCGCTCATGTGGATTTTTGGGCCACCGATTGAAAGGCACATCATTTTTATTTTCAAAACATAGCTGTCTACTCCATCCACCACACCCTATGTGGATCTCCGGACCATCGTCTGGAGGACAGATCATTTCCTTTGCATGAATTTCACATATAAATTCCTATAGACTTGTACTCACATCAAATGTAGTTATGTCCAACACAACTCGCACATAGCTCTCCTGACCTCTGTCTAAGAGCCACCTTGGTTTGTGTGCCTCGACCACACTGACTCACGTGCCTCTGTCGTGATCTATCCTGTGGATGTATTGGTATGTTTAAGATCCATATGCTCCATCCATACTACATGGATAACCTTTGGACCACTATCCACTATATTGACATAGGGGCACCATCAGTGCCTCTTCGATCGGTTGACCATACTAGATTTTCTTTTAAGCTCTTTTCTGACTCCTAAAAGAATGAAAAGATGGACGAGCACAGCTGCTTCCTTTCCCGCTCATTAAAGTATAGGAAAGAGCATCTACATCATCTTGTTTATTTCCTTTTGTGGACAATGTACACTATCAAATGAAAAGGACCACCTTGGCACATTCAAGCCAAGACCATTACCCTCTGCATACTTTTATGCTTTCTCGGGCAGAGGGGATGAACTTTACTAAAAATATCACCATGGGTTGTCGTTAAGCTCTTTTCCAGCCTTCTCATTAAGAAAATATCATCGAGCAAACTTGGTTGCATTGATGCTTGGAAAAGCATTTGAATGACCATCTATTCAGTATAGTTTTAACCTTTTCTGGCTTGACTAGACTACCAACGGTAGGGAAGTCTCCCATACCCTAAAGGATGGGTAAGCTCTCCTATGTAAAATTTTATCCTTTTTTTAGGCACAGGAGACTACCAATGAAAAATAGCCCCGACTGGAGTCTTCTTCATGCTTTCAGACTCTCTAAAATTGAAAGCACCATCGAGCATTTACTTTCTCGGACTTGCCAAAAATCCACGATATCGTACCACAATGGTGTCTTTAGACACCACCCCATAGATAACAGTTTGGCAGCATTCCCACTTTGGGTCGCCTTTGTTTAGTGTACTCTGCAATGTGTCTTCCTTGGATCCCATCAATACCAAAAGTATCTACCTCCCCCAAGTATTTCCCATTTGCAATGACATTCCCAATATTACAGCTATGATCCCTTTCCCATGAGTTATTTTTAGTTGTTGCCTCGTCCGCCCTGCCGTCATACTCCAAACAAAGGAATTTTGAGTCCACTAAACTCCCTCTACCCCTGTTCAAATCCTTCCCTCCCCCCCCATTTAGTGGGTCAGTCCTAAGATTGTCTCACATCTTTCGGTTATCTCCCTCACGCTTCTGCTCAAGGAAACATCATTTCCTTGACTAAGGGAAGGTCTTCCTCTATCGATGACAACACATGTATTTCAGAGGATAGATCTAGAGGTCCCTACATCCTGGTTTCATTAACCTCATTAATGAGTTCCTTGGACCACTTGAGAGGAGTACTTAGTGCCTTTGGGATGGTTATTTCTCATGTGCTCGACTCCAGCTACATCATGGCACTGTTGAGATTTGTACAAGGTATTGGTCCATGTAGTATTTGGTTGAAGACCCCAAATATCACCTGACTCTAGCACATTGATGAGTCTATTTGAGGGATCCCAATAGGTTCATGTCCTTTGTGATTTTTGGGTTGTGTTGGAGACAGTGTTCAGAAGCCCCAACAATGCTTCTACATAGATTTATGATTGATGCAACATTCTTGTACCACAGAGACTCTGACTCTCTGTCAGTAAACTATGTACTATTCTAGATCCAACAGACCATTATCCATGAAGATTTAGCATTCCATGAGAATGCCATCGGTCCAATATAGCAGTTCTTTTGATGAGTATTGTACTCAACCTCTCATTCAGGAAACCATTATTGTAACAACAGTTGTACATGATCGGCTCTTGTATTATAGAGCTTATATCACATTTTTTTTTGACATCGTTAGGAGCATGGGGATGCCTTCCTCATCCATATACATGTCACACATTATTTGTATTTCACCCATTGATGGGAACCATATTAATACAAAAACCAAAATCCACCATGCCCCAGCCCAGGAAGCACCACCTCTCCCCAAGGAAATCCTATGATGTCCGTCAGCCATACAATGAGCTCCTGCCCTCACACCTTAGGGGGCAATCTGTTAACCCAAAAAATCACACAATGAGCTCTACATGACCTGAACCACCTAAAGACATCTACGTATGATCCTCATTTGACCCCATTTGACTGCATTTGACCCCCACACCCTCAAGAAGGTTTAAAAATATGAAAAAGGGCTTAAAAACCCCTAAAAAGAGCCAAAATAGCTCTCATAGGGGCTAAAGCTTCCAAAAAAGGGGATAAAACCCCTCAAAGGGGCTTAAAACCCCCAAAGGAGCTAAATATTGGGTGAAAGGGGCTAAAATCCCAAAAAGGAGCTAAAGCCCCAACCAAGGGCTTAAAACCATAAAAATCTTGAGAAAAAGTATAAATAGAGTGGTGGGGGTCACTCTCAAATTCACTCCTTCACTCCCTATCATTATGCTGCCCGTGTGAGTGCCTTCAGACCATTTGCCTCTCAATCCATTTACACTCCCTCTCCTCCATTCCTCCATTGATCCATAGCTCCCCATTTCTAAGAGAGGTGCTCTCCCAAGCTAGGGCATGGTGGCCCAATCCAACCATAAGGTATACTTGTATTTTCATGTGTTTGCTTTTGTAGATTGTAGTTTTCTAACATTATTTATTTGTAGGTTTATTGCTTAACATTTTCTTGTAGGTTTCCATTGATTGCTTGCAGGTATTTTGGTTTTCTTATAGTTTCATGCAGGGTCTTGGAGCTTAACCCTAACCTTGTGTGCAGAGGGGTTTTCTTATTTCATTTATTGTTTATTTCCTTATGTTCTTCCATTCTCATAGGAACCCTACCCTTCTGTCCTATAGATGGAAGGGAGTTGTTCTTGCTCTGTAGCTAGGGTGAAATCCCTACTATAGATTTGGGTCCCCAGTATGGTTGCGAAATCTATAGTAGGGATTTCACCCTAGCTACAGAGCAGGAATGGCTTCCTTCCATCTATAGGATGGAATGGTAGGGTTCCTGTGAGAATGGAAGAACAAAAATAAATAAATAGAAAACCAAATGAAAAAACCCTCTACACATAAGGTTAGGGTTAAGATCCAAGACCCTGCATACAACTATTAGAAAACCAAAAGACCTGCAAGCAATCAATCGAAACCTGTAAGAAAATGTTAAGCAATAAACATGCAAACAAATAATGTTAGAAAACTACAATCTACCAAAGAAAAAACATGAAAAGACAAGTATACCTTCTAGTTGGAATGGGCTACCATGCCCTAGCTTGGGAGAGAACCTCTCTTAGGAATGGGGAGCTATGTCTCCATGGAGGAATGGAGGATAGGGAGGGTGAATGGCTTGAGAGAAAAATGGTCTCAAGGAACTCACACGGGCAGCGTAATGATAAGGAGTGAGGGAGTGATTTGAGAGTGACCACCACCCCTCTATTTATACTTTTTCTCAAGATTTTTAGGGTTTTAAGCCCCTTTTTTGGGTTTTTATCCCCTTTCGCCCAATATTTAGCTCCTTTGGGGGTTTTAAGCTCCTCTGAAGGGTTTTAGCCCCTTTTTGGACGTTTTAGCCCCTATGGGAGCTAGTTTGGCTCTTTTTAAGGGGTTTAAGCCCTTTTTCATATTTTTAAGCCTTTCTGAGGGTGTGGGAGTCAAATGAGGGTCATGCATGGATGTCCTTGGGTGGTGTAGGTCATGTAGAGCTTAGTGAGGGAATTTTTGGGTTAACAAATTGTGACCTGATGTGTGAGGGCAGGAGCTCATCGTATGGTCGATGGACATCATAGGATTTTCTGAGGGAGAGGTGGTGCTTCCTAGGTTGGGGCATGGTGGATTTTGGTTTTTGTATTAATATGGTTCCTATCAATGGGTGAGATGCAAATAATGTGTGACATGTATATGGATGAGGTGGGCATCCCCATGCTCATAATGATGTCAAAATAATAATGTTATCTAATCTCTCTAATACAAGAGTCGATCATGTACAACTATTGTTACAATAGTGGTTGCCTCAATGAGAGGCTGAATACAACACTAATCTGAAGAACTACTACATTGGACCCATGGAATTCCCATGGAATGCTATATATTCATGACTGATGGTCTACTAGATCTGGAATGGTACATAGTTTACTGACGGAGATTCAGATTCTATGTGGTACAAGTATGCTACATCTATCATAAATCTATAGAGAAGCACTGCTGGGGCTTATGAACACTGTCTCCAATGAAACCCAAAAATCACAAGGGACATGAACTTGTTGGGGTCCCTCAAATAGACTCATCAATGTGCTAGAGTTAGATGACATCCAGGGACTTCGACCAAAAACTGCATGGACCAATACCCTATACGAATCTCAACTGTGCAATGATGTAGCTAGAGTCAAGCACGAGAGAAACCACCATCCTGAGAGGTACTAAGGACTCCTCTCAAGTGGTACAAGGAACTCATCAATGATGTTAATGAAACCAAGATAGAAGGACCTCTAGATCTATCCTATAGATACATGTGTTTTCATCGACATAGGGAGACCTTCCCCTGGTCAAGGCAATGGTGTTTCCTTGACCAGAAGTGTGAGGGAGATAACCAAAAGATATGAGATAATCTGAGGACTGACCCACTGAATGGGGGGGGGAGGGAAGGAGTTGGACAGGTGCAGAGGGAGTGTAGTAGACTCAAAATTCCTTTGTTTAGAGTATGATAGCAGGGCAGACTAGGCATCAAATGAAACTGACTCATGGGAAAGGGATCATAGATGTAATACCAGGAATGTCACTGCAGATGGGAAATACTTGGGGGAGGTAGATACTTTTGGTACTGATGGGATCCAAGGAATACACATTACAGAGTACTCCAAACAAAGGCAAACCAAACTGGGAATGCTTCCAAACTGTTATCTATGGGGTGGTGTCTAAATACACTATTGTGGTACTATCTCGTGGATTTTTGGCAAGCCCGAGAAAGTAAATGCTCGATGGTGCTTTCAATTTTAGAGAGTCTGAAAGCATGAAGAAGACTCTAGTGGGGGATATTTTTGGTTGGTAGTATCCTATGCGTAAAAAAGGATAAAATTATACACAGGAGAGCTCACCCATATTTTAGGGGATGGGAGTCTTCTTTACCGTTGGTAGTCTATTCATGCCAGAAAACGTTAAGCCTATACTGACAGGACAATCATTCAGATTCTTTTCTGAGCATGAATGCAACCAAGTTTGCTCGATGATTTTTTCTTGATGAGAAGGCTGGAAAACAGCTTAATGATAACCCATGGTGAGCTTTTTCATTAAGTTTGGCCCCTCTTCCTGAGAAAGCATAAAAGGATGCAGAGGGGAATGGTTTTGGCTTGAATGTGCCAAGGTGGTCCTTTTGATTTGATAGTCTACATAGTTCGCAAAAGGAGATAAACGAGATGATGTAGATTCCCTTTCCTATAATTTAACGAGTGGGAAAGGAAGCAGCTGCACTCTGCCATATTTTCATTCTTCTAGGAGTCAGAAAAGAGTTTAAAAGAAACTCTAGTATGGTCAATCGATCACGGTGGCACAGGTGGTGCCCCTTATGTCAGGACGGTGGACTGTGGTCCAGAGGCCATCTGTGTAGTAAGGATGGAGCAGGTGGCTCTTAAACATACCAATATATGCATAGGATAGATCGTGGCAGAGGCACAAGAATCAGTGTGACAGAGGCATGCAAACCGAGGTGGATCTTAGACAAAGGTCAGGAGAGCTGTGTGTGAGTTGTGATCAACGGACTTGACTACATGTGATGTGAGTGAAAGTTCAGAGGAAGCTATATGCCAATTGAATGCAAAGGAAATGATTCATCTTTCGGATGATGGTCTGAGCATCCATACAAGGTGTGGTGGACATATTAGATAGCTATATGCTAAAATAAAATGACATGCCTTCCGGGCGATGGCCCATGCTCCCGCATGAGTTGCGGTAGGAAAGTGTGATGTAAGTATATGTTTGAAGACACTTACATCACCATGTGGTACATACATTGAGGTAACTTTCATGAGGTGGTCCCAAAAATTACTTGTTAAACATGAGACAATGGTCTCATTAGAAGATAGAAATTTGAGCCCGGAGGTGTGAGGGGTGTCTCGAACAAGCTCTAGGTGACTCTGAACTAGAAGCAAATGATGCTGCCCCTAAATGGGGGTAAACAATGTTGTAAAACAAAAAAATAAACCCAAGAAACTCGTTGGTGATGTTAAGCATAAAAGCTCTAGAGGTAGAGCCAGTTGTGGGGATTCTCCAAGAGTTTTCCATCAGATTCAATGAAGAGGTATGCCCCCTTGCCAAGACAAAGGTCATTGGCAAGGCGGGGTGACAGAATCTAGTCTTTTATGGGAAGAACTTATTCCACACTATGGTTTAAAGGGAATGGATTAAAACTAGAGGTGGTCTTACAGATCTCTTCGTCGTCGCTTAAGTGGTGTCGGGATAGATCAGGTGGATCTCCCATGGCCGACGAGATCGAAGGGCAACTGGTACTAGAGCTCATGTAAATGGTTTTGGTTGTGCTTTTGGTGGCCTTGCCCCTAGTCTCTATTGGAGGAAGAGGGGCAGGGCTAGAGACAGGAGGAGTCTTTGATGGACCCAGAGGTAGGTGCAACATTATATCAATTGGCTGGATTGGAGTCAACACATATTGGGGCCTCAGAGGTAGGGTAGGTGGTTCAAGGTGCCACACAGGAAATCCCAGTGTAAAATCCTATAAATTGCGGGTTTCCAATATAGAGTTACTCATGATCCCAAATGGTAGGAAAAGGAAAAAGATCGTGTTGAGTGGGAATGAACCCCAATGTTTCCCTGGTAACTGAGGTTGAGGTTACGACTAAGGTTGTGGCTATGGATGGGGTTGTGATTGTAGATGGAGTTGCGGCTGTGGATAGAGTTGCGGCTGTAGTTGGTGTTGTAGCTCTGGATGGAGCTGCGGCTATGGATGGTGCATGTCATTCGATGGGTATTCTGGGGTGGTTAAGGCTTCAAGTATCTCCTCATCATTGCGGAAGCAATGAAGAGATAGGTCTGATGGACCATTGGTGATGGTAGAGACAAGAGGGTCTATAGAACTAGACATCATGTAAATGGACATGGTGTCTGAAAAAGGAGGTGGGGGATTTACTTCTTCGATCAAAGTGATCTCAGATTCAAGGGAATGTTGTCAAAGATTGGCTAAGGCAGTTCAAAACTCGGACAAGTCCTGGTAGTGGTGAGAATAGTTTCCATACAATTCGCAGAGGGCACAAGCATGGTTTGTTCTCAACGACTGGTTTCTCACTATTGGTCCACTTGGGAGCTCAATCATGGGGATTTTTTTCGTTGTATCCATGACATCCAAGTGCATGCGGATTATAGGAATCTTAGGGCAGATTTGAGTTGGATTGCCCTGTTCAACACAAATGGCGCAAGGTGGGATCTATCGAGGTTCAGCGGTAGCTTTCACATTTTTTACCCTTGCCCTTTTTGGGTGGGACAGTGCGGATGCGAGTGCGATGGTTGGATTTTTCGTTCCGGGTGGAGGATGAGATTCAACCACAATGGGTTGCACGGGAACTTAGAATACCTAGGGCATTGGTGTTTGGGTGGGTGGATCAAGGTACCACACAAGAATTCCCAATGTAAAATTGGGTATGCTTAAGGTAGCCATTAATGGCTTGCTCATGACACAAGGCAAGGGAAAGAGGAAGGGAATTGTGTGGACTGGGGAGGAGCCCAGATAAATCCCTAATGGTTGCATGTGGGGATGAGGTTGTGGTGGCAGCTGCAAATAATGTTGCGGCTACTGATAATGCTGTGGCTGCTGATGGTGTTGTGGCTATGGATGGTGTTGTGGTTGCGTTTGGGGCTACAACTACGGTTGATGTTTGGGTGTAGCAGTGCAGGATGAGAGCATGCACAAATCCATAGTCTCATTTGGTGTTAGCGGTGGTGAAACTAAGGGGAAAGAAGCCATCATGGTGGTATCGGCAAACAAACTAGGGCCCACATTCAACAATGGGGAGGCTAGTATGTTGTCAACCATGGTGTTGACCGCATGGATAACATTGGCAGGTATGGTTATCCATTTCGGATCAATGGTGTTTATCGTAGGGATAACGGTGGAGGGTGTCATTATCCCTTGTGGATCATGATAAGTCAGTTAGTCAACCATCATGATTTTCCCTTCGTGGGGGAACATCATGAGACGAAAAACAATTGATTCTATGGCTCTCATGACGTACATATAACTTCTTCTGAGGAGAAGGTTATAGTCCAACTCAGCATTGACAACCTCTATGTCAATCAGTACTATTTTCCTGGCCAATGGATGGGGACATGAGGGAGGATTCTTTGGGATTTAGTGGGATGGCCATCATAAGCTTGCAGAGTAGTAGATGATGGTTTCAGAATTGGGGATGCAATCTTTTACTAGACTAGGGTAGACATAATGCATGTGGATGCCCCCTCATCCACTATGCACCAGTGCATGACCAAATTTTGGATAGACATTGGGATTTGGAAGGAAATGGTTGATGGCATCTGCAGTTCTCCATTATCCATGTTTAATGTGATCAACTTGGAGTCAGAGGGGTCCACAGCACCAAGGGCAACTAGTAAGGCTTTCTGTTGCATTGGGAAAGTTTTGAGTACCTCAAGAGCAGACATGGCGGTAGGTGTTTGGGCCAAATCATCCACGATGTTGTAGCTGACAATAGCTCTAGCTTGAATGTTGTTGGCAACCCACCGTATGGGGGGTCGTGGAGGGAAAGGTGGTACTTGAAGAGGTGCATTGGTTGTTTTGGGAATAGATGCCACTGATGTGTCAGCGGGTTCAGTGTTGGATCCGTACTGATTTTGTTTGGTTTGTAAATTGATCTCTTCAGTTGTCATAGGTAGCAAGTGGTGAACACCTGTTTCTGCTATCGAAGGTGCCCCCGGGGCATTGGGAGTGGGTTGGGGAGGAGGTGCAGTTGCTACCAGTCCTTGGACTGGTAATGGGTTTTGGAGCACCATAGGAGGAGGTCTTGGTGGTGTTGGGTTGGTTTGGGCTTGGTCTGTTGTATTGGTGGCATGTTAAACCTCATTCCTAATGGCCTAGTTAGCACAACCCATGAAGCGACACTCGTATGTGTAGTGACCGTAGAACTTGCATAGTGTGCAAAGTTGGTTTGTATGCAATAAAGCATTGCATCTTAGTGCATTTGGTTGTTGAGTATTTTGGGATGGCTGGTACCACCTCCCTATGGTTGATTGTTTCGTTGGTTTTGGGGTTGGATATTCCTGGCTTCCCCTTGTTGGTTATTGGGGGCTGACTGGTTGGGATGGTTTTGCTGTGGAAACACCTATCCCAATGGAGAAGGTGTAGCAGGGGCAGGGGATTGAATGAATTGCACTGGTGGTGCATAGTAAACTTGGATGGGTGCGGGTGCCACAAATGTGGGAATTTGTCCTGCATATTATTGTGTCAGCTAGGACAATGTCGGGGATTGCTGTGGTGGCGTAGGTTGTGCATAAGAAGTTGTGGCTCTATACTGGGACATCATTCTTGCATAGTCCGGAGTTTAGTTTTGGTATGCAACACTAGGGGTGTTTCTTGTTTGTGGTGGTATTGCAAGTGGTGTCAGACGGTGTTGTGATTGGTTAGAGACACAACCTATGATGCCATCTGCAGCATGGGATTCCCCCGGTGCATCCCAGTAAGAGGTTCCTGCATGGGGAGCATCTGGAATGACAGTGTAAAGGTATCCAAACTATGCATAGATCATATCAAACTGCTAGGATTTCAAGATGGCCTCCTCTTTAGATTTTGGGCATTCGGATGCGACATCCTTTGCTATAGGTGGTAGCAAAGTTTTTAGGAACTAATCCAGGAATATCATGTCATCAAGATGAATCTTGCACAAACTACGACGTCACCACCACTCATGGATGTGGTCGGTTATGTGGGTCATAGTATTCTGGTGACAAGATAGCTAGATCTCCACACCTTCATCATATCGAATGGGGAGTTGGAAATATTGCAGGAACATGAAATCCAGTGAGTTAAAATCCTGGTGCTTGGCTTGTGGTAGCTCAATGTACCACTTGGCTGCAGTACCTGTGAGGGTGTATTGGAACAATATGAGCCTGATCGAATCATCTACAATGCTATTTGATGAGCACCATAGGTGAATCGTTATGATGTGGTTTTGGGGGCACTCCCCTGCCTTCCCTTCAAATTTGGGAATGTCTAAGGGAATTTTGGTTGGAATGGGAGGACAAAGAATTTGATGGTGGATAGGGACATTTGTTAACCGATCCAATTTAGTCATTTTGAGACATGCCATGAAAGGAAGGTTTGAACCAAGGTTGATGTGAGATGGGGCAGCAATGGTGGTGGGGTTTGCAGGGACATGATGCACCTGCATAACTGGGGGTGCTTGTGGCACCGTTGTGGATGGGTCACTGCCCCCAAGTGTGGTAAGAGGAACTATGTGAGTGGAAGGGACATTGCCCTCATTTTTGAAAGGAGGGAAAGTGTAGGTGGAAGGGACACTGCCCCTATGTATGCCAAGTGGGACAATGTGGGTGGAAGGCACACTTCCCCCATGTATTACAGGTGGGACAACTTGAATGATCAATATGGGTGGTGGTAGCTGGCTTATAATGGTTTTCATGACCATGTTGGGGCGACCAATAGAGGTGTTGGTGGTGGTGTGGGGTGTGAACATGGGTCCACTGCCAATCACTAAGCTGGAAAATGGATTCGGGTTTGTACCAGCCATGGGGCTAGATGGTGCAGTATGGAGGTCTGGCTCACATTGGTATGATTTTAAGTCTGAATTAGAGGTTGTATGGCCTTCTGATGATGTAGAGGGTCATTAATAATGGTCTCAATGGTGTTGGTTCAAGGACCCGAACTGTGGTGGATCGCCTCTCAGGTGTGAGGAAGAACATGGGGGATCAATTGTGTCTGATTTGTATGTCAAATGGTGAAATATGGTAATGAATTTTGGACCCCTCTTTTAATGGCTTCCTATTGTCTTTATGTGGTCACTCAGCCACCAATACTTCCAGAAGACAATGCTTGGATTTTTCCTCACGGGAGTGTTAGTCAATCGGTGGGGGTCGTTGCCTATTTCGCTTGGCAATTCCTCTAAGTGGCTAGCTACTTTGGGGTTCCCGTGGTACTCCTCACAATGAGTTTCTGGGCTAAGCTCAAGTACTTCCCACAGTTAAGGAAGTCAGGGTCTTATGTCCTCAAATACTACAAGTGTTTGTCTTAATGTAAATTATAAATTTTAATGGCTAGCTCAGCATCATGAACTAAGTTTGGTTGTTTTATGTGGTATGGTTTGTGTGTATGAATTTTTTTTTATTTTATAATTAGTGGCTAATTAAATGGTTTATGAATATTCTACAGAGTTCAAAAAATTGTTGATGAAAGAAGTAAATGACAAACAAAAATTTAAACATGTACCATATCTAAATCTGAACTATGATAGCCTGACTAGGTGACTGCCTTACACCTATATTTCTCTTCAACTAGGAAAGGGTGTTGGGATCTCAACACAATGGGACTAAGCCCATCTATAGATCCTCAGGTCACCCTCTGGATGCAAGGTTGGTCAACAGGGAGGACATGAACGTTGTGAGTCCCCCTGGGCCTGCCACCCCCTCTACCTTCCAAGTCACCCATTTTTAGTGGTTTGGAAAAATAACAGGTGAAGTGCCTATTACTATACGAGCTTAACCCTTCATCTTATCCTAGAATACCCCGAAGGGTGATGATTGGGTAGAGGTGGAAGCGCTAGGCAAGATGTTAATTTCAACTTAAGAATTGAAACCTATAGTAATTTTTTGATTCAAGATTTAAATAGATTCATTAACCAATTAACCATTTAATTTATCAATGATTTGCACATGCTGTAATAAAATAAATAGATGCTGAAAGGAAATAGACGTAGATTTGATCGACAGAGGTGCTTGGTCCAACCTGCCATCATACTCTGAACAAAGGAAGTTTGAGTCCACTACACTCCCTATGCCCCTGTTCAACTCCTCCCCCCCCCCCCCCCATTTAGTGGGTCAGTCATCAGATTGTCTCACATCTTTCTGTTATCTCCCTCGTGCTTCTGGTCAAGGAAACACCATTTCCTTAACCAGGGGCATGTTTCCCTCTATCAATGACAACACATGTATTCCATAGGATAGACCCAGAGGTCCATGTATCCTGGTTTCATTAATCTCATTTATGAGTTCCTTAGACCACTTGAGAGGAGTCCTTAGTGCCTCTCAGGATGGTTGTTTCTCATGTGCTTGACTCGAACTACATCATCACACTATTGAGATTCATACAAGGTATTGGTCCATGTAGTATTTGGTCAAAGACCCTAGATGTCACCCGAATCTAGCACATTGATGATTCTATTTGAGGTACCCCAACAGGTTCATGTCCCTTGTGATTTCTGGGTTGCGTTGGAGATAGTGTTCAGAAGCCCCAGTAGTGCTTCTATATAGATTTATTATTGATGTAGCATACTTGTACCACAAAGACTCTAACTCTCCGTCAGTAAACTATGTACCGTTCCAGATCTAGCAGACCATCAGTCATGAAGATATAGCATTCCATGAGAACATGAGTCCAATATAGTAGTTCTTCAAATCAGTATTGTATTCAACCTCTCATTCAGGAAACCACTA
Organism: Pseudotsuga menziesii; assembly: GCA_001517045.1. NCBI lineage: Eukaryota > Viridiplantae > Streptophyta > Pinopsida > Pinales > Pinaceae > Pseudotsuga > Pseudotsuga menziesii. Next base: position 843,931 of record LPNX010467282.1, on the reverse strand, counting down.
TTGTAACAACAGTTGTACATGATCATCTCTTGTATTATAGAGCTTAGATCACATTATTCTTTTGACATCATTACGAGCATGGGGATGCTGACCTCATCCATATACATGTCACACATTATTTGTATCTCACCCATTGCTGGGAACCATATTAATACAAAAACCAAAATCCACCATGCCCCAACCAAGGAAGCACCACCTCTCTCTGAGAAAATCCTATGATGTTCATCGGCCATACGATGAGATCCTATCCTCACACATTAGGGGGAAATCTGTTAACCCAAAAAATCCCACAATGAGCTCTACATGACCTACAACACCTAAAGACATCTACGTATGACCCTCATTTGACCCCATTTGACCCCCACACCTTCAAGAAGGTTTAAAATATTAAAAAGGGCTTAAAAACCCCTAAAAAGAGCCAAAATAGCTCTCATAGGGGATAAATCCTACAAAAAGGGGCTAAAACCCCTCAAAGGAGCTTAATACCCGCAAAAGAGATAAAGATTGAGGGAAAGGGGCTAAATCCCGAAGTACGGGCTTAAAACCCTAAAAATATTGAGAAAAAGTATAAATAGAGGGGTGGGGGTCACTCTCAAAACACTCCTTCACTCACTATCATTATGCTTCCTTTGTGAGTTCATTGAGACCATTTTCCTCTCAAGCCATTCACCCTCACTCTCTTCCATTCCTCCATTGAGCCATAGCTCCCCATTCCTAAGAGAGGTGCTCTCCCAAGCTAGGGCATGGTGGCCCATTATAGTTAGATTGTATTTTTCTGACATTATTTGTTTGTAGGTTTATTGCTTAACATTTTCTTCTAAGTTTCCATTGATTGCTTGCAAGTTCTCTTGTTTTTAACAGTTTGTATGCAGGGTTTTGGGAGCTTGGCCGTAACCTTGTGTGCAGAGGGGTTCCATTTATTTTTCTATTTATTTCCTTTTGTTCTTCCATTCTCACAGGAACCCTACCCTTCTGTCCCATAGAAGGAAGGGAGCTGTTTCTGCTTTGTAGCTAGGGTGAAATCCCTACTACAATATTTACATGCGTTTCTTATGCATTTTACTGTTTATTTTATTTTAGAATGAACCATGCTTTATTTATCAAAATTTATGTATGGGAAATATACCAGTCCAAAATGTAATTGGCCAACGAGTCTGCAACAGTGTTATAAGACCTAGGAATATGCCTATAAGTGATTGATTCAAATGACCTTTCTAACAAGCGCACTATTCGAAAAAGATGAAGGAGTGTAGGATTTTTGATGGCATAAATGTGGTTCAAATGGAAAACCACTAGCTGCGAATCCATGAATACTACCAAGTCATGAATGTCCTAAGATGCAGCCTCGGTCAACGAACCTATTACTGCTTGATACTCGATGATGTTATTGGTGGATGGACCTACACAAACGGCTCCTGAATTGACTAAGTCATGTGGCGGGGAATACAAAACCCAAGCAGTTGAAGTGAGGTTTAGGGTTATGACAACAAGCACCATCATCAAAACCATAAAAATCCATTTGATCTGCATAACCAAAACATGGTATAAACAGTACTAAAAAAAGTCAAAACCATATTGAAATATTCAAACCACACCAAAATTCAAACAATATACATATATACAAGGTACCACAAAGAAATGAATTCAATCATAGTATCTTTTTAGGTACAACCCATTGCGAGGTTGAACGAAAGGTATCCCATCACAATCTACAAGCTCATAGGCCCCTTTCTCTAAAAATTTACTAACAATAAAGGTACCATACCGCATAGATTCAAACTTCCCCTTTCCTAGCTTGCCATGCCTCTATATTAAATTATGTCACAACAATATTGAGACAAAGCACAAACTTACAAGAGATTCAAGACAACTTAGGCATGAAATGACATAAGGGTATTGCAATAGGAGGTTGGAATAGTATATTATCAAAATAGGAATGAAAATCAATAATACAATGTCATGCAAACTTGCATGAATGGAGACAATTCGAATTCACTAGAGGTCATTCAAATTGAATGGATGGGTGTAGCTTAACTATCTATTAGCCACACTGAACACACCAATTAACCACTAATCTATCCATGATTAAATCTAACTGAGTCCTAACTCAATCAGAGTGCAATAAATTACTGAGTCTAATTGAATGTAACTCAAGTACATGTCACTACATGTCAATCAGTAGGTGGTAGTGCATCACTAACTCTAGTTAGCCTCGATGAAGAGGTGCATTAAATCACTCCAGTTCACCAAAATCAGCCCAAAATAGACAATGACATGAGGGAGGTTCCTTAACAACTCACCTTAATTGATTTTTAGGTGAAAAAAATTCAATTAACTATTTGGTGCACTTATGACATTCAAATCACCCTAAAATTACTCCCTGATTGAAGGAGGAAGCCTAGTTAGCCTCCCTTATTGAAGGAGAAGGCTTAGTTGGCCTCCCTAATTGAAGGAGAGTGTGGGTGTGCTCATGATGATGTCATGGTGTGTTGATGATGATGCCGATTCGATTCAATAAACTTAGGACAATGGTTAATTAGGCCAAAATTGACCAAATAGGTGTGTGGGTTGGATAATGACTCGAACATCCCCCCCTTAAGCTATACTCAGGAGGAGTAAAATAAAATGCATGAAATTATAGGGCCCTGACAACAAACACTATAGGTCACCCTGTACAATAAAGTTACTCTAAAATTCTCGAATAAAATGCTAAGTAAAGAAAGAGGGAAAACCTAGTGGGAACCCCCCCCCCCTCAAGCTGAACATTGAAGAAGTAATTGATCACCCTAATGAACTCACCCCCAATAATGAAGGGAGGTAAGTGAAATTTTTCTCAGTAAATTTCTTGGTGAAGATATATGCAATCTGCTCATATGTAGGGCATTATTGAAGAACTATGGTCATGTCATGCACCTACTCCCTAATGTAGTGCATGTGTATCTCAACATGTTTGGTCCTCTACCACTGAACTAGATATGTGGATATCTTGATAGAAAATTGGCTATCACAAAATATGGCTATGGACAAAGCACTACCAATATCAAACTCTGAAAGAGTGCCAACCAAACAACTTGGATACAAGCATTCACTGCTCCCCTATACTTGGCCTCTGCTGAAGATAATGCAATGGAAGCCTTCTTTTTTCTAGACCAGGAAATGAGGCCACCACCAAACATAAATCAATACCTGAAAGTGGACTCTTGATATATGAAATCCCCTACCCAATCTGAATCTGTATTACCAACCAACTCTAGCTCAGAATCTGCAGCATAGTGAAAGCTGTAGGATCTTGTGACCTGAATGTACTGAAGGATCCTCTTGGATTCCTTGAAATAAATCTCATGAGGTTGCTGCATGTATCTTGATACAACATTCACAACATAACAAATATCATGCCATGAATGTTTCATGTATAGCAAGCTTCCGATCAGCTGGCAATAAATAGCGCAATCCATGGGTGGAGTGGATTTTCCCTCTTCAAGGTTGATCCCTGGGAGGAAAGGAAATGGTGCAGCCTTGAAATCATCCATGTTAAAATTAATTAATATAATTTCAATATATTTTTACTTATTTACCATTATATCATCAAAATATTGTGAGATTTCAAGCCCCAGAAGTTGCTTCAGGAGCCCCAAATCGCTCATCTCAAATGCATCATGAAGAGCAGTTTTTATGAAAGCAATTGAAGCAAGTGTGCTTCCTGTTATCAAAATGTCATCAAAATATAATAATATAATAATAATATTACCATAATACTTCTACAAATATACATTAGTATCATATTTTCATCTCTGGAAGTTTTGTGAGAGCAGAAAGGCATCCATCTTGGCATACCATGATCTTGGGGCTTGTTTCAACCCATATAATGAATTATGCAACTTACATACCAAAGAAGGATATGATTTATACCCCTTGGTATGATTAATGTAGATTTACTCATTCAGGTATCCATTAATAAAATAACTCTTGACATCCATGTGATGCACCTCCCAGTGCTTGGATGCGGCAATGGCCAAAACTAGCCTGATGGAGTCCATCTTTGCCACCGGTTCAAAGGTCTCATGGTATTCCACTCCTTGGACTTGGGAGAACCATTTTGAAACCATAATTTATTTTTACTTTCATTTTTTTCCATCAGCACCAAACTTTGTCTGAAACTCCCACTTGCATTGAACAAATTTCCTCCCAGGTGGAAGAGAAACTAGTTCCCAAGTAGCATTTTTCCGAAGAGAATTAAACTCTTCGTCCATAGCAGCTTGCCATCTTGGATATTTCCAGGAAATGTAGTAGGACTTAGGATATGACCCAATCATTAAATAACAGGTATCATAAATCAATGAATCATGACAAGAGAGAGAAATACCTACTCTTTGAAAATCAGACCGGGTTCTTCTTGGATCAACAGGATTTTGAATGTTTTTCCCGGCGGAAGAGAGTGTCTTTTTGGCCCAAGTCGGGAGATGATTTGGCATATCAGAATATGATTCTGAAACTGATATATTTTTATCACTGATATCAGATATTATATATTAAAAATCATATCCTTCACTCCCACTTTCATCCCTGAAATGATCAGCAGAACAGGAGAGAATTTCAACAGAATTTTCTTCAACTAGTTCTACCTCTTGGAGAGGCTCTTCAAAGCGGATACTTATTTGAATGAATATCTGTTTGGTTCTGATATTCAGAAGTTTGAATCCATTATATTCTTATATATATCCAATAAAAACACATTCAATACCTTTCATTTGCAAATCTTTCCTCTTATCATACGGAATTCGAGCCCATCCAGTGGACCCAAAATCCTTGAAATTTGACACATTTGGCTTGTGTCCAAAATAGGCTTCAAAAGGAATATTTACTTTGAAAGAAGAATGAGGTACTCTGTTATGAATGTGTACATAAAAATTCATGGAATCATCCCATATTTTATCAACTAAACCTTTGGCTTCCAGCATGCAGGTAGTCATCTCTTTGAGGGCCTGTTTTTTCCTTTCCGCAACACACTTTTGTTGTGGTGTGTAAGGAATGGAGTGCTGGATTTGGATATCACTGTAATAACAAATATTTTAAGAAATTAAGAACTGATATAATCCCCTCCATTATCAGAGATGAGATATCTTATATTTCTACCAGAGGCATTCTCAACCAGTGCTTTGAACTCAATGAATCTTTCCAGAACTTCAGATTTTTTCTTTAGAAAGAAAACCCAAGTGTATATGGAGAAAAAATTAATGAAGGTAAGTACACACCATGAACCACTCATGGATGTAGTATAAATGGGTCCACTGATATCATAATTAATCAGCCCCAAAATCATCTTTGCATGGCTTTCCTTCCCCCGATCAAACTTGTGCTCAAGGTGTTTGCTGATAATACAAACTTTGCAAATTCCACTGGAAGTTTTGATGGTTGGGAGGCCTTCAACCATGGAATTTTTATTAATTTTCTACAAGTATTTAAAATTAAAATGACCAAATCTATCATTCCATAGTCTACTGACCTCATTCCCATGATTCAGAAGAGCAGTGGGTTTTGAATCTGCCACAAACTGGGAAAACGCATAGGCCTTAGCATGATGGTTTTCTATGCCTGTTGCAACAAGTTTCCCAGATGCAATATCGGTGATTTAAACATCATTTGGGCTGAAAGTAACTTTCTTGGGAACTCCAGTATGATTCATTTGATATATAATGAAAATATTAGAGGCCAAGGAGGGTACATACAAAACATCAAAAAAACTACTATGTTCAAGTTTTATAGTACCTTTTCCTTTTGAAATGATATGAGAATCATCTCCCATGTGGATGGGAATTATTTTGTCGGTGTGCAAGGATGAGAAGGAATCTCTGCTTGCCATCATGTGATTTGAAGCTCCAGAGTCTATGAGGAGAGCTTTGGGCTTTGATGTGCTTGCCATGAGAGCATGTCCTCTTTCTTGTTGGGTATCCCGATGTTGATTATCTCTCTTCTAAAAGATTGATCTTGTTTCTCTCGAGGAGATAAGTCATCTCATCAAGTTTATTCTTCATGTAGGCATGTTTAGGGTGAAATCCCTTCCCGCAATAGGAACACTTGACTTTCTCTTCGCCTTGGTTTCCTTTGTTCTTGTGTTTCTCTGAGCCGGATGGCTCTTCTTGGTGCTGGTTCTTTTCTTTAGGCTTTGGAGCATCAAATTTAGCCTTTTCATTCTTCTTCTTTCCTTTACCCTTCGAATATTTTGGCCCCAAAGAAAACATTGATTGATCTTTTGAGGATCTGATGATCCCCATCTATAAAAACTTGTCATGCTCATTTGTGAGGGACTTGATGAAGGAATCAAGTGAACGCATTTTTCCAATTTGGGATTGTTAGCTTCCCAGTATGGAATGTGGAAACAAAGACAAAATAATTCAGACCAAGTTTTGAGAGGATAGCTAGGATGAGTTGATCATGATCCTTCTCAACCTTGCACTAATTCAACTAGAGCACCAAGTTCTTGAATTTTGTGAAAAAATTATTCATATTTTTGTAGCTTCCTAGATTCAGAGAAATAATCTCTTTCTATAGCTGATAAATCTGTAGATCATCTTGTTCATCAAACAAGGAAGCGAGCTGATCCCAAATCTCCTTCAAAGTCTTTAATCCCGTGATGTGGAATGTAAGATATTTGGAAAGAGACAAACACAAGAAACCATAAGCTTCATCCAACTTATTCCAGTATTTTATCTTCTCCACAACAGCATTAGGCTATGTTGTTGTGTTCATTGTGACTCTGTAGAGCCTTTTTTAATGGAGCTGAATCTCCATATCCTCCTTCCATTGGTGGTAATTGAAAGGAGTAAGAGGATCTAGAGTAGAAGCAATGAAGCTGAGGTAGAGAATGCAATGAAGGACCTGTAAAAACATGCAATTAACACAAAAAGGGCACTGCAAGGTTGAAGAACTTGCACATTTCAATTTTTCATCACACCCAGCTTAATTGATCAAGCAAGCTTGATCAACAATTCCTTTTCTTAGGACTTATGTGGTATACCTTTGGCTTATGGTGCAGTGCTGGAATTTTTGAGCTTTTTTCTCAATTTTTGAACTTTTTTCTGGTGCAGTGCTGGAATATTTTGAAAGAGCTTCATCCCGCCATGGCTCTGATACCATATTAAATTATGTCACATCAATATTGGGACAAAGCACAAAATTACAAGAGATTCAAGAAAATTTAGACATGAAATGACATAACGATACTGCAATAGGACGTTGCAGTAGTATATTATCAAAATAGGAATGAAAATCAATAACACAATGTCATGCAAACTTGCATGAATGGAGACATTTGAATTCACTAGAGGTCATTCAAATTGAATGGATGGGTGTAGCTTAACTATCTATTAGCCACACTGAACACACCAATTAACCACTAATCTAGCCATGATTGACTCTAACTGAGTCCTAACTGAATCAGAGTGCAATAAATGACTAAGTCTAACTAAATGTAACTCAAGTACATGTCAGTGCATGTCAATCAATAGGTGGTAGCACATCACTAGCACCAGTCAGCTTTGATGAAGTGAAGTGAACTGATACTAGTCATCATAAGTTCTTGTAGGTGCATTAATTCACTCCAGTTAACCCAAATCATCCCAAAATAGAGAATGGCATGAGGGAGGAGCCTTTACAAATGATATTAGCTGATTGTTAGGTGAAACAAATTTAGTTAACTATTTGGTGCACTTATGACACTCATATCAACCCAAAATTACTCCCTGATTGAAGGAGGAAGCCTAGTTAGCCTCCCTGATTGAAGGAGAAGGCTTAGTTGGCATCCCTGATTGAAGGAGGGAATGGGTGTTCTCATGTTGATGTCATGGTGTGTTGATGATGATGCCAATTTGAGTCCATAACTTAGGATAGTGGTTAATTAGGCTAAAATTGACCAAATAGGTGTGTGGGTTGGATAATGACTCCAACGCTCTGATCACGGGTCATAACCATGTCATCTTTGTTAAAGACACAAGGTTGAATAGAATTATCATATTGAGCCTTAACATGTTTTTTATGTGCCTCATTAGCCAAGGAAAAATCTCTTCTACTTTCATCAAGGTTAGTCAAGTACAAAACCGTTCTTCTTCAGTAGAAGTGTTCGGGAGAAGCACTACTGTGAGCTTGAGTGATGCGATCTCACATTCGATACGAAGGACAAATTATAGTCCATAAACCAATTGAAATGGTGTGAAACCAGTTGTTGTTTTAACTGAAGTTCTATAAGCCCACAACATGGAAAAAAATTTAAATGCTAGTTGGATTTGTGATCTCCAACCATCCTACGCAACATTGTTTTCAAAACTTTGTTAATGGCCTCAACTTGACCATTAGCCTGTGGATAATACGGAGTTGAGTTTTCATGACGAAAACCCAACTTAGCACTCAACTCATCCATCATCTAATTACGAAAATGGGATCCATGGTCAGTGACTATGTCTTGCAGAAATCCAAACCTAGCTATCACATGATTAAAGAAAAATAGGGAAGAAACCTTTCCATCCTCTGCATATGTAGGCATTTTCTCAGCCAATTTTGTGAAAGAATCAACAACTACAATGATGTAACCATTCCCCTCGGCTAAGGTATTATTACAATGCATGAAATCAAATCCCCATTTGGTGAAAAGGACAATGCCAATGACGGGGTGTAAAGGAGCAGGGTGGGTGCGCTTTTTGGGATAAAACAGTTGACAAGGTGGGAATTTCTTAACCGCCTCATGACAATCCTTGAATATTGAGGGCCAAAAATACCTAGCACGAAGGATTTTCTGAGTTGTAGCCATACCAAAACGATGAGCGCCACATGCTCCCAAGTGGTAATCATTCAAAACTTTTTCTGCCTCTTTGTGTGTAAGACATCGTCAAAGAATGGAGTCAATACCACAATGATATAATCTATCATTTAAAATGAGATAATATTTCACATGGTGACGTATGTGATGATGATCGTCACAGGACATATTAATCTAAAACCTTTGGGTCTAGATATATATGATCAAATCTCCATACCATGGATCGGTTGTGCTAACCAGGAACAAAAAGTTCATCCAGAAATGAATCATTGCGCCCAACATCCATCAAGGCATAGTGAAGGTCACACATTAACTCCACAAAAACTAAGGACTTATTGGAAGCATCCTTAGCGAAATTGAGATCAAATTCTTGTAAGATGACGATCCAACAAGAATACTTGCCCCCTATTACTTGACAAGACAAAATATAATACATGGGGTTTTGATCTGCGAGAACAATTGTGGTGCGTAGTAAAGTGCAGCGACAAAATCTTTGCACATGAATGACTGTAGCCAAGCCTAGTTTCTCCACACTCAAATAATGGGTTTTAGAGTCAAGGAGACTCTTACTTAGGTAATAAATTATGTGTTCTTGTCCATTGAGATCCTCTTGCAATAGAATTATACCGATAGTAGTAGTGGAGGCAACAACGTATAGAAGAAAGTATTTTGAGTAATTTGGGGAGTGCAACACTGGTGAATGTGTCAGAACATGTTTCAAATGATCAAATGCTCATTGGGCTTGGTCATCCCAAAACAAAGGATTGTCGTTCTTAAGGAGATGCATATAGCCATGCATTTTTTCTGCGAAGTTGCATACAAAATGGCAAAGAAATTTTTCCTTCCCTTGCAAACTTTGGAGTTCAGTAATATTAGTTGGGGCGGGTAAGGAAAAAATAACCGCTATTTTCAAAGGATCTATCTAGATGCCATATTTGGAAACCATGAATCCAAGAATACGTCTAGTCTCAACAGAAAACACACATTTGTGTGGATTAAGCTAGATATTATAATGATGACATCTAAGGAATATGTCCCTAAGATGACCTAAATGGTCCTCTCGCTGTTGCGAATGAGCAGGGAGGTTATCGAGATATGGCTCAACGATGTGTTTAATATCGTGAAAATCATAGGACATGGAAATCATAGGACATGGCATGCTGGAATGTAGCTATGAGATTTTTTAAACCAAAAAGTAACTTCCAATAGGTAAAGGTCCCCCACACACAAATGAATGTTGTTTTATGATGATTGACAGGCATAATTTTTATCTGATTGTAGCCAAAAAACCCATCCATAAAAGAGAAGATGATGCTCCTAGCACATTTATCAATGATTTGATCGGTGTGTGGAGTAGGGAAATTATCCTTGAGACAAGCCTTATTTAAATCTTGAAAATCTATACAAACCCTAATAGTGCACCACTTCTTAGCTACAGGGACAATATTAGACACTCATTCAGTCAGTGGTACGGGGTAAATAAAACCCGCTTTCAGAAGTTTCTCCACTTTGGATTTAATAGACGCAACCTTCTTAGGATGGACTTGATGTAGTTTTTGTTGGACTGTACTTACCATGGGATAAGTATTAATTTCATTTACAATGATGGATGGGTCAATCCCCTTAATTTCTTCATACATTTAGGCAAAAACATCTCAGAACTATTTGAATAAAGATCTATAACTTTCAGTTTCTTATGTTGAATAGTTATGGCCTACATGAACATGTTCAATAGCTCTGAGCTTCAATGATATGTCAATGGGAGTTGTCTGACTAATGTTACAAAGGTTTCCCTTAGAATCAGTGCCTTGTAATAGTACATGCATTTGAGGGTTGTTGACAATATCAGCACTAATGAGAGAAAAAAAATCAAAGTATACCAAACTGGAATTGGGAAGGAAAGAGGATATGTGGTGATGATATTCCCATATAGGTTCATCCACACTATGATCTCCATAATGGACTTATATGATGGAAAAGTATGCGAGAGATAGTCTAGAGTGGGGAGAGAGGATTCTAGCCAATAAGATAGGTGTTAAGGATCCGATGCCACTACATGAAGATCATCATAATGGACATCAGAAAAATATTGAATAGCATCATAGAGTGCTTCATAAGGGACCAAAAATGATGACTCAACAACTTCTTTACCTCTAGGATTTTCGTCTGTCATGGAAATCATGTTCACACTTTCCACTTATGTAGTAGGAGGTGTTGAGGGGAACACTCCCATAAGGTTTGAATCCTTCAACATTCCTACCCCAAACAATTGACAAGGTGAAGGGGATTGGCCTAACATAGGAATATTGTTTGCAATAGGAGCTACAACATTTGGTGAACAAAAATTGAGTTGATCAATGGTAACAATCTTCCCCAAATGAGGGAATTGGACAGTACAAAAAATATCAAAGCAACATCCATCATAGCATAGAACTAGTTCCACCCCAATAGCAGATTATAATCCAATAGAACATTGACTACCTCCTATTGAATGGAAACAGTCTTTCCCCCAAGCTCAACTGAAAGGGACCATAATAGAAAATGATTTTTGAAACCTTGCCTGTCAAAACATTTCAAAGTTGTGGGTGAATTCATAAGTTTGGGAGAAACAATGGCTCTCCATCAAGACACAGACAATACTGAGGTGGAAGCTCCTTCATCCAAAATAGTCCTATAGACCTTTCTCCCAACTACTCTGGTCGTGATTTGAAACGTGAGATGGTGGGGTAATCTATACTTGTAATTATCCACATTGAAATGAATCAAATTATTGTTATCTGGGTCAAATTCCATAAGGCCAATAACAAGCTTTTGCGCTGTGTAGGACAACTTTGGAGTACCTCTAGGGTAGAAATCGCGCAAGGTGCTTGAGCCAAATATTCAACAACGTTGCAAAATTGTGTAGCTCGAGCATTTGTATTGAAAATAGATTTCCAGAGAGTACTCTTAGGTGGGCACAAAATCAAGTCGAGGTTAGGTTTCTTGATCGTAAGAGGGCCATTAGATGGAGGTGGTGGAGAAGAAATAGTAGACGGAGCTTTCTTGGGAGAAGGATTCTCGTCCTTCTTCTTTGCAGGTTCGTCATATGACTAACTACAATTAATCAAGCTAATAGTTTCTGAGGACATCATTCAGATTTATTTTGTAGAATTAGAGGTTCCTTGTGAAGGAATATGATCAATAAATTATTGTTGAGATGGAAAAGGGTCGGTAAGTACCACTGATGTAGGGTTACTTTTCAAATATTTACTAATTTATTCACGAGGAGGGCACTCCTTTGTGAAGTGGTCACCACCACACAATAGGAAATGATACTTAGAATTTCTCTTTGGTGCAGGTGGGTCGATCTCAACTGACTCTAACTAGCACTTCCAACATCTAATGGCCCCACACTTAGCAGGACTATCAAATTTAGTCAGATGGCCAAAGTCTTCCCTAAAACTTCCCTCCCACAATTTTACCTTCACAAATTCCCTTCCGCGAGTGAGATGTGGGATGCAGGATATTGATTGTCCAAATTTCTCTCCACAATTCTATTTCCATAACAGATTTTTCGCATGCAGGATGTAGGATCACAAACCCCAAAAATGTGCTCCACAACTTTCTTTTCCGCAATAGCTTCCTCGCAATCGGATTGCAAGATGTGGGATTCCAACTTTACAAAGTTTCTCCCCCACAACTTCCTCTCTGCAAATATTCCCCTGCAACTTTCTCAGGCATCCCATCCTTGCGGCCTTCTCCACGATCATCGATCTTCATTTTGATGTAGAATCTCATATATTTGCAAATATGGGAACTTCCTCGCAATTGCTATTGTGGGATACTTCAAGACCATTAGATCTTGATCTACGGCATCAATCTCCATCGTTCGTTCTCTGCAAAAACTTGTTAAGGTAGAAAACTTGCGGGTTGCACCGATTGATCATGAAATTGATCAACCCATCCTGCAATCTTCACGATACTTTATCCTAACAATATTATGCATGCATATACTCTCTACTTCAACGGTTTAAGCAATAAATTGATGCGTGAAATCAACACTTCATTGAAATACACAAATGTTCATGAAAAGGCCGAAGTTGGATCTGTAATATATACAGTTCAGCACAACACATGCTTAAAAGCTAACAACCCTACAAACACACGGTTAATCCTTCTATTAAGAAACAAAGGAAAATACACATAGCCTGGATCTCTCTCCTTCTGATTCTTCAAAATATTTACAAACAAGAATCAGACACAGGTCTATCCTCTCTCTGCAAACTTGGAATTCTAAATGCTGAAGAGAAGAACCCCTCCTACATCTCTAAACAGTTTATTTAAACTAAAAAATGCTACCCTATACTAAGTGGTCCTGCAACTGAAATAACACTACTACGATGCATGATGAAATGTCCCTGTCTGAAACAAACTAATGACGGTTTGATCTCCACACAGGGAGTCATGATCCACAATGATTCCCTATGCTACTAATTAGACTATGAATCAGCACAAAAATGGTTACAAAACATGCCACAGCATGTGACCAACTCGTCACATTGCTGGTATGCCATGATGCTCTTGGATCAGACTCGCAAGGTAGAAAAATTATGAACCCCTGTTCATAAGATCAGCTATAGTGAGACCCTTGGCTTCCAACTCTGCAGTGCTCATCCAAGTAGAATCTTTTGTTGGTTGCTTCTTCTACTTTCCAAAATACTCTAGATATTCCTTCTTCCTTGTACTCTTTGACACCCTAGTGTCTAGAATGGCCTAAACTTCCCAATGGTTTTGTTACAGGCATCTGTGCTACCCATTGTAAGTCTTCAGTAGGATATTCATCTCCTGTAAAGGTTCGAGTGTCTCCCGATACATAAGGGTATAGATTTGCTACATTAAATATTGGTGAAATACCCACTCCTGTAGGCATATCTAACTCATAATCATTCACTGAAAACTTCCTGAGTATTCTGTAGGGTCCAATATAGCTTGTTATACTCTCCTTTAGGAAATCTGTCTCTCTTCATATATGCTAAGACCAAATCTCCCACTTCATAGTTCTTTTCGCTCCTTCTGGAATTTTCTCGTGCCTTGTAACTAGTGTTACTCTGCTGTAATATTTCTTTCACTTGCTCCTGTAACTCACTGATTCTTGTTACAAACTCTTCTCCATCAGCACTTCATTTCTCCAATCGACCTAAGTCACGAAGTTCATAAACTCCCCTTGGATGCATTGCATACAGAATTTGAAATGGACTCATCCCTATACTCCTATTTGGTGAATCATTATATGCAAAATCAGCTTAAGCTAATACTCTATCCCACTACTTAGGACTCTCCCCAATCGAACTCCTCAACATGTTCCCTAGACTCCTATTAACTACTTCAGCCTGTCCATCAGATTGTGGGTTATATTCTGAATTAAAATTCAATTTGGTACCCAACTTCTTCCACAAGGTTCTCCAAAAATTCCCCATGAACTTCACATCTCTGTATGATACAATGCTTCTAGGTAAACCATGTAGTTTCACAACTTCATCAAAGAACAAGTTAGCAATGTGTGTGGCATCACTAGTCTTGTAACATGGAATGAAATGTTCCATCTTAGAGAATCTATCAACAACAACAAAGATAGAATCATGTCCCCTCTGAGTTCTGGTAAACCAAGAATGAAATCCATACTCACAGAATCCCAAGGCCTATTTGGAATAGGCAATGGCGTATACAATCCTGTGTTATGTCTTCTCCCCTTAGCATGCTGGCATACTCTGCATCTGCTTACAAACTTCTCAACTTCATACCTCATCCTTGGCCAAAAATAGAAATGAACCAACTATCCAAAGGTTTTATCACTTCCAAAGTGACCTCCCATACCTCCATTATGTTTCTCTTGTATCAAATTCTCTCTCATAGAGCATTTGGGTATACAAAGCTTATCGTTTTTAAAGAGAAAACCTTCTTGTAGTGTATAATCCATCCATGGCTCTCTTTCCACCTCTATTGGATTCTTACAAGCCCTATAAGCCTCCTAGAAATCAATGTCAACTTCATACAAATCTTTTGAATGCTCAAATCCCAAAACTTGGATATGATTTTCTTGCATAATCAATAGTCTCCTACTCAAGGCATCAGCTACTCTGTTCGACTGTCCACTAATGTGTTTCAACACAAAGGTACAGCTCTGTAAGAACTCAACCCACTTGACATGTTTTAGGTTCAACTTAGGTTGCTGCATTATGTACTGTAATGCATGGTTATTTGAATATAACACAAATTCTATGGGCATCAATTAATGCCTCGAATGCTTCATTCCTTGAACAATAGCATAAAACTCCTTGTCATAATACAAATACTTATGCTTTGTATCATTCAACTTCTCATTGAAATACGCTATAGGCCTGTCCTCGTGACTAAGAACAGCTCCGATTGCTACTGTACTAGCATCACACTTCACTTGGAAAGGGTGGTTGAAGTCTAGCAACTTCAATACTGGTTGTTCAATGATATTCTTCTTCAAGAACTGAAAGCTCCTTTCAGCCTCTGCTATCCATTGAAATGGTTATTTATCCTTCTTAATTGTCTCAACAATAGATGCACAAATCCCACTTGAATTATTTATCAATTTCCTATTGAATCTTGCCAATCCATTAAAGCTCCTTACCTCAAATATGTTCCTAAGTGAAGTCCAATCAATGATTGCTTGCACCTTTT
>LPNX010467282.1:811251-823146 GCA_001517045.1 Pseudotsuga menziesii | reverse complement strand
CTCAAATACATAATAGAAACATCCCGGAATAAACATCGGGTTACAATACATAAGATACATAGAAGAATACATTCCGAAGTTACATATACATCAACATTTTCTAGATCCATATTCAACCCATCTCTTGAGATAACAAAACCCAAATATACTAGCTATGTCTTCATGAAGGTACACTTCTTCACATTTATCAGAAACTTTTTGTGTCACAGCCTCTCCAAAACATATCTTAAATGCTTTAACTAATCTTCTTCTGTTTGGATAAAAACCAATATGTCATCAAGGTAAACTATCACAAAATTACCTATGAAATCTCTCAAGACTTCATTCATCAACCTCATAAAGGTACTTGGTGCATTGGATAATCCAAGTGGAGTGACCAACCACTTATACAACCCATCATTTGTCTTGAAGGCTGTCTTCCACTCATCTCCTTCTCTGATCCTTATCTGATGATATCCACTCTTAAAATCCATTTTTGAAAAGAATCTTTCCCCACTTAGATAACCTATCATGTCATCCATCCTTGGTAATGGAAATCTATATCTAATGGTGATCTTGTTAATTGATTTGGAGTTAGTACACATCCTCCACTCACCATCCTTCTTTGGTGCCAGTACTGCTGGTACTACACGTGGACTCAGACTCCTCTGAACCAATCCTTTATCCAATAATACTTGGACCCGCTTCCTCAATTTCTCATTCTCTTGAGATGTGAACCTGTATGCTTCCTTGTTTGGTAAACTGGATCCTGGAATAAAATCAATCTGATGATTTATATTCCTCCTTGGTGGTAGTTCATTGGGTAAATCATCCACCATAATGTCACTATACTGACTTAGCATCTCCTGAATCTCCTCAAGTAGATCTGTCACATTAGTCTTCACTGTCACTACTCTTGGTTTGCACACCATGACATAGTTCAACTATGCTTTCTCAACCTGCTACAAATAAGCATTTCTTGACAACATCAAAACCTTAGGTTATGACTTCCCTGTTGTACTATCTTCTTGTAGAGAGTGAAGTACATGGGTTATCCCATTCTGCTCAAAACTTTGACAGTTACTCCTACCATTATGAGTTACTTTATTATCAAATTGCCATGGTCTGCCTAACAGTATATGACAAACATCCATTGGCATAACATCACACAGAATCTTGTCCTTATATGGACCTATTTGAAAATCAACTTCACACTTCCTAATCACCAGTATTTGATGTCCTTTATGTAACCAAGATACTTTGTATGGAACCGGATGCTTGGTCTTCTTTAGCCTCAGGTTTTCCGCCATCTCTGTGGAAACAAGATTTTCGGTACTCCCACTGTCAATCACCATCTTACAACACTTTCCTTGGACTTTACATGTATTCCTGAACAAGGACTTCCTTTGAGCAGGCACTGTTGGATCCTTCTCAGGTTTCAACAAGACCTTGTTCATCATTAGAGATTCTCTTGTCTCTGGAAAGACTTCTTCTACCATTGAATTCTCTCGTTGCTGCTCATTCTGAGCTACATAGGCTCCCCTATGCCATACGTCTTCCTTTCCTGGACATTCAAATGACTTATGCCCCAATTGGTTGCATTTGTAGCATCTAACAATAGTCTCTCTACCTCATCCTCTACCTCTACCTCCTTGGTAAGGTCCTCTTCTACTAGAATCACCTCATATACCATAATGCTCTTGCTGGCTAGATTTATTGGACACCCCTCTCTATGGTCCAAATATTCCTCTTCCAGTCACTTGCCCTCTTCCTCTGGTTGAAATATGAACTCTATTGAATATCTTCTTCCTGGTTATCTTCTCTTTTGCCCTTAAGGCACACTAATATTCCTCCTCCATTGTTCTAGGCAAAATCATGATGATCTCTTCTTGGATATCCATCCTTAGACCATTCACATATCTAGTAGCCTTTTCTGTTGACTCTTCCACATATCTAGCCCTTAGGTTTACTTTGTAGCACTCCTGAGTGTATTCTCTCACTGTTAACAATATCTGCCTAAGGTTCTATACTTGCCTATACAGAATTAACTTGTAATTTTGGGCAAGAACTTAGCCCTCATCTTTTCTACCATTCTATCCCATCTTTTTATCAATGGCTTATTCTTCTTTTGTCTTTCTTCTTACACACTATCCCACCATAAGGATGCATTCCCTTTCAACCTTGTTATAGCCAATCTGACTCTCTTATATTCTTCTACCTCATCGTACTCAAAGTACTTATCCAACTCACTGATCTATTCTCCAAATGCTCTACAGCGAAACTCCCATCATATGTAGGAAACTCTAGTTTCGGCCTTGAAGTTGCTCCCAGAATAGATCTGAAATATCTTAACTCTGGTGTTTCCTGCATAGGTGCAACTTCTTCTCCTTGATGTTCATCCTCAGGTTCACTTATATCCCCTGCTTCTAGGTCTCTTCATCTGTCTATTTCCATGGCTTCTAGACATGCCCTTAACTCCCTCATTTCTTATAGAACTTCTGTGTTCCCTCCTGGTCGACCTCTATCACGACCTCTTGTTGTTCCAATGCATGCATCCATATTCCCACTCTAAGACTCTACAATAACAATTTTCTTTCACACTATTACAACTTACCTCACCATGCCTCTTCTCGGCCCTTGGTCTTTTGGAAATGCTGGTCCTCTAACTAGAACCTCTTGAGCACTCTTCCTTTCCTCCCTTCAAGCTCCTATGACTATGCTTCTCTCTTTCACGTGCTTCTCCTTAGTTCTTTAGAATTATACCCATAACCTCATATGTGGAATTCCTCAACAGGAAATCCCAACTTCCTTGCTTTGATATCAAAATTGGTGCAGGTGGGTCGATCTCAACCGAATCTAACCAACACTTCTAGGATCTAATGGCCCCACACTTAGCAAGACTACCAAATTTAGCTGGATGGCCAAATTCTGCCCTAAAAATTCCCTCGCACATATTTACCTCCACAACTTCCCTTCCACAGGTGGGATGCAGGATGTGGTATCTAAATTGTCCAAATTGCTCTCCGTAATTTCATTTCCACAATTCTGTTTCCACAACAGAGTTTCCGCGTGTGGGATGTGGGATCATAAACCCCCAAAATGCGCTCTGCAAGTTTATTTCTTGCAACAGATTCCCCACAATTTGATTGTAGGATGCGGGATGTAGGGTGCATGATTCCAACTTTCCAAAGTTTCTCCCCCACAACTTCCTCTCCGAAAATCTTCCCCTGCAACTTTCTTAGTCGTCCGATCCTTGCAGCCTTCTCCACAACCATCGATCTTATTTTTGATATGGACTCTCAAATATTTGTGGATCTTTTAAATTCTTGACAACTATTGTTGTGGGATACTTTAGGACCATCAGATCTTGATCTGTGGCCTCAATATCCACTATTCGTTCTTTGCAAAATCTTGTTAAGGCAGAAAACCTGTGGGTTGCATCGATTGATCATGAAATTGATCAACCCAGCCTGCAATATTCATGATACTTTATCCTAACACTCTTATGCATGCATCTAATCTCTACTTCAACTGTTTAAGCAATAAATTGATGCGTGGAATCAAAACTTCACCGAAATACAAAAATGTTCATGAAAATGCTAAAGTCCGATCTGTAAGATATATAGTTCAACACAGCATATGCATAAAGGATAACAACCCTACAAACACATGATTAATACTTATATTAAGAAACAAAGGAAATGCACACAACTTGGATCTCTCTCCCTCCTATTCTTCAAAATATTTACAAATAGGAGTCAGACATAGGTCTATCCTCTCTCTGCAAACTCAAAATTCTAGATGTTGAAGAGCAGAACCCCTCCTACATCTCTAAATGATCTATTTAAACTAAAACTGCTACCCTATCCTGAGTGGTACTGTAACTGAAATAAACACTACTACGACGCATGATGAAACATCCCTGTCTGAAACAAACTAATGATGGTTTGATCTCCACACAGGGAGTCATGATCCGCAATGATTCCCTACACCGCTAATCAGACTATGACTTAGCATAAAAATGGTTTCAAAATATGCCACATCATGTGACCAACTCATCACATTGTTGGCATGCCATGATGCTCCTGCATCACCCTTGCCTTTATTGTCATTCTCTGGGTTCGTAGCTTTGGGATTCTCCTGTTGGTTTCCATACTTTTTACCTTTAGATTTTCCTTTCTTCTTATTACTGGGAAATTGTGTACTTTGAATATCATTCACCTCAATGGAAAGTGTAGCAACAGAAGGAGTAGTAGTAGAAGTATTCTATTGCTTGGAAGGATTAGCCACTAACGAGGGTTGGATTGAACCTACAAATCCATCAACAGGAGTTTCTATAGGTGGCTTGGTAGGGTATGTGCTAGGACAAGGAGCTTGAGGGATAAGATCATACAAAGTTTTGGACTAGGAATAAACCAATTCTAGGTACTGAGCATGGCTTATATCTTGCTCTTTAGTAACAACACCACCCCTAGCTACATCACAGGAAATGGGAGGCAACAAGGATTTCATAAATGAATCAGCCAACAATTGGTCTAGGATAGGAGCTTTAATAAGTATAAGTCATATCCTCCACTCATGAATATGATCCAATATATGCATGGAAGTATTATGGCGAAGTGATGTCAAAAGATCCATACCAATTTCATAATGGATGGGAAGATGGAAATGAGTAGAAAAAATTGTTTCCAATGAGTTGAAGTTCACAAAATGAATGTTGTGGAACCTCAATGTACCACTTGGAATCCATACCAGTCAAAGTTCACTAGAAGAGCCTCAAATGGACTCAATCATCCATCAAGGAGTTAGAAGAACACCACAGATGGAATTCCATAACATGATTTTTGGGGTATTCTCTCTGCTTCCCATCAAAATTCGGGATATATGATGGTAACTTAATTGGAATCACAGGCCATGAAGGGTTATGTTGGATGGGGTCATTGATCAACTTAGACAGATTATGCAAGTCCAAAGTTTCCAAAAAAGGAAGTTTCATATTAGGTTGTACATATTGGTAATACTGATATGAAATCTATATACCAGTAGGACCATAGCTTGATTGATATACGAGCTGTTGGGGAGTTGGATTCGTAGGTGATCCTCCCAAATATCCGCTAGATGGAGGTAGGCCTCCAGGAGGAGGGTTTCCTCCAAGTGGTGGTGGTGGTCCTCTAGGAGGTGATCTACCATAAGGTGGTCCTCTAGGTGGTGGTCCCCCATAAGGTGGTCCTCCAGGTGGTGTTCCTCCAGATGGAGGTCTCCCAAGTTGTGGTCCCCCAGAAGGAGCTCCCTCAAGTGGTGGTCCTCCAGAAGGAGGTCCCCAAGTGGTGTTCCCCCAGAAGGAGGTCTCCCAGCTGGTCATCCCCCAGAAGGCGGACCTCTTCTAGGTGGGCCTCCACCAGGTGATCCTCCAAAAGGTGGGCCACCATAACCTCCAAAAGTATTCATAGGTGTTTCTTTGAGCATAGGAATATATGACCAATTAGGTCGCCCCCTAGGTGTAAACATGTTTTCACGGTAAGGAATACTAGGATACACCATCCCGGTAGATGTAGGTTGAAAGTTCACATTGCTTATTGATGGATGCTTTCCCAGTAAGTATAACCCTAAGAATGTTGACTAACTATGGGTTGTACCCCTGAGGGTTTCCCCATACTAGAAGGAGGGATAACCACTTTGGTTTTCATGGAAGAAAATACGTCTGCTCATTGTCCTATAGTAGGGGTTTGTCTTATGCTGGAAGTGACTCCACTAACTAATGATGTAACTTGAGCCAGGGGTTTCCCCCCAGTGGTAGAAGATACAAGAGAACTAAATGCATAACCAATATTTGGAACTGTAGTAATAGGGTTGGAGGGTTGACCTAGATCAAGAACTATTGAACTTCGAGTTAGGGATGCTAAACTAGGAGTTACTTGTGACGTCGAAAGTGGATGGTATCTAGGAGGGGTTGTTTCTGAAAAATAGGGTAAAATAGATGACATGGGTGCTCAATGAGGTAGAGGGGAAGTAGTGATGTTCACAAGGTTCTCTTGAAATTTACGTAAACAATCAATAAATGGTTAGACCCTTCTAAACATTTATTCATTCCATGGAGCATCCCTAGCGGGATTAACAAAGGAGGGTCTGGTAGACCCAAATTCAAAAATATCTTGACCTAAAGAAGTTCTCCAAAAAGGATCATTAGGGCCATATTTTGTTCCCCTGGTATCATCGTCGAGGTGATCGACAACCCAATTTGATAAGCCAACATGACCTTCCATCAAAAAATGAAAGGTAGTATCAGCTATAGGAGGGTGCTCGACTAAGGGATTATTATAAGTAGTGAATTCTTTGCTAACTTGCACAACTAGATTCCCTTCCACATGGGAGTCAGCTGTGGCACCTTGATGTGTGGATTCCATTGGGATTTCTCCTACAGTAGGAGGAAGGTTAGGTGGTAATCCTTGACCCCTTTGAGATCATCTCAAAGGTATCTCATCGAGACAGTTGGTCACTAAGAACCTAACCTAGGGTTTGAAACTAGAATTACACACAAAACTACTCCTACACAAGATAAAGGTAACAAGCAAACTTAGGTGATAAGATGGGCTGATAAAAGATGGTTCCTCACTAGTATTTTAAATTCTTTGCAACTCGCGATATACCGCAGGGTCCAACAGTAAAATGCGACAAGGAGGATTGGGACCATACCCTTTCCTGAATACCCAATTACCTAGATAGTACGTGCATAGTAGCTCCCCGAGTGTTGTTCTCGGTGTATTGCTCCAACAAGATGACCAAAAGGATTTTCTCAGTTGGTTTAAGGAATCCTAGAGGGGTCTCTTGATATACGCAAGGTATGTGGGATCTCAAATTCGTGTTAGTGTTGTCTAATGCACAACAGTTCAAAATGGTTCTTTCGATATACAATCGAGTACGTGAAGTACCTTTCTATATACCTAAAGGGTACGTGAAAGGTTGTTTGATATACTAAAGGTACGCGGAAGAACCACACTGTTCCCAGGATGCATTGTAGGAAATAAAACGACAACTCCTATGTTTTAAGACACTGGAACACGTCTCTACCCTATCACTCAAGTTAGTAAAAATTTTAACCCAGAACTAGCATTAATTTTATCTGGAACGATTAGGTATATGCATGAGGTGTGGACAAAAAAGTTGAACCATGCAGCATGATATGCAAATTTTTCACTTTATCGTTCGACGTATGCCCTACTTATAGGAAGGATAGAGTCATTTAATTCTGTTTCTAAACAAAAAATCCCAAACGATCACACTAAACTTATGTTTTCAAAAAATGCAAAGAAGAAACAAACTTATACTAACTAAAACTTGAAAGTGAAAAGAAGCAATATATATTTTCCACAAAGAAAAACGCTACTACTATTTGGCACACTAAGAAATTTTTACAATTATTCAAATATGAAAAGATCTAACTCACAACTATGGTATATTTTTTACGAGAAAAGAGCATAAAAGGAAAAAGAAGAACATGAATTCCTGAAAGTTTGTGAAACTAATCAAGGATCCAGTGGTTCGTCTTCAAATAGAACTATGATCAAATTTCAAATTTTCTTCTAATCAAAAGTAAAAGTAAGCTTTCATTAACCTATGAAGAACAAAAATGAATAAACCAAAAGAAAAAGGTTTTCTTCTCAGCTGATCTAATAGTGAAAATAGATCTGACTACATTGACTCCCAAGCACTCTTGCAAAAACAAAATCCAAGCATAAAAGCGACCGAACAGATGAAAACAACCTAGATCTTTCAACCAAAACAAAATAATAATTTACCACTTTCATATTTTGAATTTAACAATCCATAACTCAATGGCGAATCTAGAAACACACTAAAAAAAGAAAGCAATTCTAAGTAAGCTTTGAAATTACAGGGGTATCCAAACCCTACCTGGCACCACTTGCAAAAGGTTGGTTGATAGAGCGTTACCGCATGGGAACCTCCTTTTGTGCACTATAACAAAGGAGTGGCACCACTTATTGTCCTTACTGAATTCACGGTGACTTCTATAGATTTCAAAACAAAATAGCATCGAAAAAGAGAAAGTTAAGTATTAAACCACTGGCATCAAATCATGAAAATTATAGGAAAACTAAGCATAGAAAGCAAATGTGTTTCAGATCTAAGTAGATTTAGCTAAACTGAACCAAAATATCACTTGAAAACTAGTGGATCTGATCACTAAAAGGGTTGAAGTTTGGATTACAGAAAATATTTTGAAAACCAAGAGACATTAGATGTGCTGAATGTCCTCCCCATCAGAGTGGCCATATTTGTTGTTGGAAATGCTCACCTCTTGCTAACAAGAGTTATTTCCCTATTTGTAAATAGTTCAGATCTAGAACAAATGAATGATAACAAGGATAGGAAAATTCACCTAGAGTTTGTAGATATCTGGAATGAGTCTTTGATATGTTCTATAGTGTGATGTATCATCTTTCCATCGTGTTAGGTCTCCACAGATGTACCTGCAATGAACACATCCAACAACAAGCAAGATCAAAAGTACTAGAAAATGATCTATAGTTCTATATTAGTGACTAATGAATCCAATAATAAAATGACTGATTGCAACAAAGTACATTTTATGGGAAAGGAACCATCTTTTCATTAAAATAAAGAAGAGAGATTACAACCATTTTCCTTAGTGTTGTGATGCCCCTTCACATGCCATGTTTTGTCCTCAAATATCCAACTTGTCTCTTCTATGCTCACCCTAGATTTTGCCAGAACCTTAGTGAAACAACATAACTTTTCTCTCCCCTTCCATGGAGGATGATCCCGGTTTTATATTCCTTGGGAGGATAGGGATGGTTGAGAAAAAGGTGGATGAGGTGGAAGGGAGATCCTACTAGGGGGGATCTCGAGTCTAGGTGGTCCACAAGAGTAGGGATGAGGGTGCCACGAAGTATTCCTTTGAGAAGCTTCATGAATCTTCTCTTTTTCCATTTAAAACTCAAGCATTGTAGAAATAATAGATCAATGCTATGTGCAATGATGCTAAAAAGAAGCACAGGAAATAGATCTTGCTACTAAGAATTCTCACAAGCATACACAGGAAAATAAGAGAGAAGAAAAGAGACTGAATCACATGAATGAAGAGATGAATATTGGTGTGTATCCTTCCATTGAATAATTATGAATAGTAGAGTACATAAATAGTACATCCCTCATGGGGAAGTTGAATTGTATGGAAACAACTCATAAAGCTCAAAAAGGCTGACTTACCAAAATATAGCAAACCCCCATAGGTGGATAAAGCACTTGCTAAATCTATCAAGGACCTCACGAGTTGGAAAAAGCATGAGTGAGTTGTCAAGGATACGGAAGTAACATGCTAATCCTAGAAAATGGAGAAAAACTAATGGAGGATGGGTTGGAAACAAAAGCACCTAGTTTCCTAGTTGACTAGCTTTTATCTTATCCATAGAAAAGCAGGATAAAGCAGAAAAAGCAGAAAAAAGCAGAATCTGCTATAAGGTCCTGCATACTAATTCTAGATGAACCTAGAATCAGAAATAACTCATTCCTAGGATATAGATGGCATGCATTGACTTTAAGGTGCCACCTAATTAAGCTAGTGGGTGAATAATTAATCAAATAATGATTAATTATTTTATCCTAAGTTGTGAGTGGGTTTAATATATTCTAAAACCCCCCTATAAGTCTAACTTTATGATGGTATGAAAAAAATTATGGATGCATATAGGGCCCAGCAACAAGGCTATGGTCACCCTTTTACAATAATTATGTCCAGAAAAGTGAGGAAAGAGGCAAAACCACATGGGGAAAATCCTCCCTCAAGATAGGACAATGCACAAAATTTGAAATATGTATGTCTTCAACATATCCTTATCTTCACTTGAATCAGCTGAGTGAACTTCTTCTGGATGGAAGACTTGTTGAAGAAATCATGAACTCCATGATCATGTGCTGGAGTGTAGAACCTGCAAGAAGGAAGAGGAGAGACTCCTTGTATCTCATCATCTGATGAAGTGGGAGCATTATCTGAATGCTTCTTGCTGCTGTCAAACTCTGATCTGCAAACATAACCTGAAATGGAAAAGAGATCTGTGCATACTCCTTCTCAAAGAGTACAAAAAATAAGGCAATTTATTTCATACCCAATTCCCTGAATAGCTGCAAAATTGTGATGTGAATCACATGTACATATTCCAATCTTCTGTAGCACCTGTATAGATCTGATATGAGGCTGATAAAACACTGATATATCAGAAACATTAGCATATGGAACAGCAAAGACAAAGGCTTCAGTGGCTCCATGAGGATATAGGGCTAGACTAGGAAAATTATGAACAACTGGGGAAAACTGATAGGTGTAAAAATATGAATGATGGATGGGCATAAGATCTGAACCATAAGTGTTTAGAACAGATCCAAACATGTTTAATATCAGTCCAAATATGACTAAGGACATGGATAACCAGCCAATGAAATATAGGAAAGACTTCAAACCATGCAAGATAAATATCATTGCATAAGAGACCAATGAGGAATCAATAGGTGATCTTGGGATTTGTATAGTCTTTGGATTATTCATAGGTATGGTATATGGTATGGATGATGGTAATATATGTGTCATGACATGCATATCAGCCTGCAAACAATCTTCTAAATCAGATAGACAAGCTTGTGAGGAAGAGCTGCTCAAAGGTAAGTCAATATCTAGTGAAAAATCACAATTTTTGGGAGATGAATCTAGTAGACTGAGAGGAGGATCATCAAAGAAAGATTCTGATATTTCTGATTCTGATATATCAGAGGATAAATATATATCAGAGACATGAGAAAAGGAGATAACTCTGGCACTCAAAGCATAATTTATATCACCTTGGAACTGCGCAGTATGACATTGTTCTGAGGAATCAGCAGGCTCTTCTAGTTCATCTAGAACTTCGATCTTGTGCTTCTCAAGAAGCTGAGACATGATGTCCATATTCTTATTGAAACACTTCTTCTCTGAATGAAAACCCTTGCTTCAATAATAACACTTGGATGTGCTCCCTTTCTTCTTAGCTTTCTTCATTAAATCTTCATATGAATCTTCATCTTCACTTTCTGACTTTGGCTTCTTCACAATTTGCTTCTCTTTTGATTTGAATTTATTGCTTCCTTGAACCAAAAGAGCATGATCCTTGCCCTTTGTAGAATTAAGGACACCCATATGGATCAATTTATCTTGCTCCTTTGTCAGTGAATCAAGAAAAGAATTTAAAGAAGGCATTTTCCACTTAGGAACATCAAGCCTAGTAGCATGAAAAGTAGACACAAAAACTGAGTAATCAGGACCCAATTTTGAAAGAATGGAAAGGATTAATTGATCATATGCTTTCTCAATCCCACATTGCTTGAGAATTATAACAAGTGACTTGAACTTGGTGAAGAAACCCTCAAGAGATTCGAAATTGCTTGGACTCAGTGAGAATAACTCAATCTCCAATTGATGCGCTCTTAGCTCATCTTGAACTCCAAAGAGAGACTCCAATTGAGTCCATACTTGGTTTGGAGTGGTCAAACCACCATCTATATGAAAGAGTAGATTAGGAGAAATATAGAGGCAAAGCAATCCATAGGCTTCATCCAACCTATTATGCCACTTAGCTTTCTTAATCACAGCATTGGGCTCATTCTCCAAAGCTAGTGTAACTCTATATAATCCTCTACTGCGCAATAGAATGGAGATTTTTTATTTCCATTCATGGTAGTTGAAAGAATTAAGAATTATAGATGATGGAGAATCCATATTGCTGAATTTATGTGCTCAAAAATCAAATCTCTGCAACCTGCAAAACAAACTAGGAGAAAATATTGAAGCTCTTCTTCAGAGAGGGATAGGAGACTGGAAGCACTCCTCAACTCTGTAGAAATAATATA